>JAOTRI020124684.1:0-11857 GCA_028564885.2 Zoanthus sanctaehelenae
GGTGAAAAAGCAAAACGGTGACAATCTGACAATTCCATTGCTGTCATAGAAACTTCTACATTTTAATTAGCTTAATAGCTTTGAGATTTTATGTGCATTCATGAAATTACAAATTTCTGCACCTAGTTAATCATTTCGTATATGTATTTATTATATAATTAGCCATAAAATACTTATATTTCTCCCTTTCGAAAACATTTTCATTAAACACGATACTAAAGTTTGTTTTTCATTCCGAATCAGACTCGATCCGGTATCATGTAAAGACCTGAGCCTAAAACAACGTTGATAGCGGAATTTTCTTTTTAAATCTACTATACAAAGCAAAGAATCTGAATAATAATTAAACTGCTGTTTGTTATTTTGGCATTATTAAGCCTCATAGCACATCACAGTTTAAAACTAGCGAGAATTTCCACCTGTGATATTAAAATACTTTAGTTACTCACAAACGGCTTCAAAGATATCACAACTATGAACAGCTAATACTAAACTTTATTATCCAACAGCACGAATAACCGCACAAATAACACCATGGGAGGGTCTGGGACGAGTACAAATTATATCCAGCCGTATTGCATATTTTGAGCGATATTCGTACTCCAGGAAACTTGTTTTGCCGCGCGCGTGGCAGTTTTAAGTTCTATTTTTTCACAAATTTAAAAGATTGGATAATAAATCACTTATTAGACAATTCAATATGTTGTATGGCTGATATTTTTACTCGTCCTGTGTATTTTGACTCGAAAAAATATCCAGCCATACTACATACTAAACTGTCTAATAAGATATATTTATATGTACAGTATCTCTCATGCTATGGGGTACCTCCTATACGCAGGCTCTCAAACGTGATAACTAGTTAGAGTTGAATTAGTATGACCCCCT
Source organism: Zoanthus sanctaehelenae (assembly GCA_028564885.2). Taxonomy (NCBI): domain Eukaryota; kingdom Metazoa; phylum Cnidaria; class Anthozoa; order Zoantharia; family Zoanthidae; genus Zoanthus; species Zoanthus sanctaehelenae. The sequence goes on from JAOTRI020124684.1 coordinate 889, forward strand.
TACCTCATCTTTAGCACTTAAAAGGAGCTTAGCCGGCTGTTCTTTACCCGTTACTTCTGGTCCGAACTCAATAAAACCTTCAACATAAAAAAACTACATATTTTCACTGCGCAGGGGCAAAAGTAACTATGCTAAAACTATAGCTAGATACTTTACGATGGTTGTGGCCCAAAGAACCGGTGCTTATCTTGGATTTCTGTGGTGTATAAGGTGGATGAGAGTCTTTGACTTCCCCTGGACAGGACAATAATCCACCAGGTTAGCTCCCAGCAGACGCTGATAGTCATTTACCAACTCCGGATGGATGGAAAGCTGGCTTAGCAATTCTTACAGACAACTACTGTTTTTTATAAAACAATATAATAATTAGGGTTGAACTACTCTGTGTTTTGGTATGACGTTCTCTTCCACCAAATGCTAAATCAGCTTACTCTCAATTTGAAGTGAGTACAGTAAAAACCTAAAAATTAAGAACCAGTTTGGTTAAAATTGGAAATTTATACCCCCTATAAACAAGAACCTTTAAGCCCAAGAAGTTTAAAACAGGTTCTTATTTTCTAAAATCATACTAGTACATTACAACTGCATTGCAACAATCACAGTTATTGAGAAAAAATCAGATTGCCATTGCTGAATTTTTTTAAAAGAAAAATGAGTGCAAGATATGTAGAATTACAAAGCATACTAAGTAATATGGTGATAAGCACCACCAGTATGAAGAAAAAAAATTGTAGGCTAATGAATGACTTGTTTGCAGCTGTGTTTTAATTCTTTTTTCTCCAGGATTAAGAACCCATTTTTAAAGAACCTAAATAGCTAAATCCTTACACGAGCCTAGTGGCCCATGGGGTCGGCGCTCATCTCCGGTTTCTGTAGTGTTAGGGGGATGAGAGCCTTTGACTACCCCTGGACGGGACACTAATCCAGCGCAGGTTAGCTCCCAGCAAACGCTGGTACTCATTTACCATCAAGACTAAAAATGTATCCTTGTCAAAAATCAGAATGTTGGTGCAAATTATCAGCGAGATATTACCACAGATATGCTCCAATGATTTCATACAAATCCTTCTAAAAAGGGCTTTGTTCTTAATGTTACGAACCAAGCTAATTTCATAAGGATTTGTATGGAGTCATTGGAGCATAATTGTGGAAATATGTCATCACTGATGGGTGACAAAATGCTAAATTTTGGCATGGAGGCATTTTTCATCTTGAACTTTCTGAATATTCAACCAAATTAGTGATTTCACAAATAAACGTTTGGTGACGTCATCACTTCGGTACTCTATTTATCGTTTAAACACGGTTTCAGAATCGACCCAGGAATGAAAAAATTATCACAGACAAAGCGCGCAGTCCTCACCATCCCAATCACACGCAAATTTGTATCAGGTTACTAAAATAACCTGCAGAGGCATGCATTGGAAGACAGACATATAGCTATTTTTTACAAAAGAGAATGCATTTCCAGCTAAAATCATAAGTGTTTTGCATTAATGAGCAACAAACAACACTTACAAACGAAAACCGGATGAATCAGGGATCAAAATGGTCAAGTAGCTAAAACTCGTTACTCCCAACTTGCTGACCTGGCCCAAACCTAAGGTCTTGCATGTAGGCCGACCTTTGCTTCTGGAAAAAACTGCCATTAACAACTGTCACATCTCCTCAGTTGCTAATAAAGACCTTTTTCAAACAGCTAATAAATTAAACAAAATTATTATGATTTTTTGCAAACTTCAAATAGCCCTACCGCTTCTTATACCAAATGTGTCATCTAACAGGCCCTGGTACGTTACTTGAGAACACAGAGGCGTAACATAATCCACATCTGCAAAGAAACATCTGCATTATCAATTCAACTTTCATTGGAAGAACAAAGAAATCATTTACAGCATTTATTCCTAGGTAACCTTTGGAGTAACATAATGTTAGGCAATTGAAAAACGAAGGCATTAAAACCATTTTTTTATTAAGTGAAATCTAAGTCTGGGCTTCAGGAACATACAATTCAAATCAGTGGAAATAACAGGGCTCAACACTATTACAGGGGTTTGACTATTGGCCGGGCACCGGGCAACTTGACCGCCTGTAAAGACGACTTTGCCGGGCTGCTTTTAACATCTCAACCAAAAGAACAAAATATAAGTTACTTTCCCATGTTTTCTTAATGTGCCTTCTAATTAAAAAATATATTTAAACTTATAAAGAAGATTTCCTTAGACGTCTTATTGACCTTTTATCGTCATCTGCAAAGAGGAATCATGGCAAGAAGTGAATTCGCCCCACGATGCATTGCGAAAACAACTGTTCTGCATGAAAGCCCACATGATATTTTCAAAATCGCGAGCAAATACCGGCTGTCAAACCTAGATGCCCTCCTCCTTCAAATTTTAAAGAAACATCTGACTAACGGTTGCTAACTAGCTAAAGATTAATATAAATTCAGTTTTGGTTGGTACATTTTCTATTTCGCCTCGCCACTTCGGCCAATAATCAAAATACAAGTTCTTGTCCTTATCAACTAAAACGTTTCAGAATTTCAACGAATGGCTAGACAGTAAAGGAGAATTGTTTTCTAAGATGACTGTAAGATCGTCTGCAAAAATGCTGAGTTTGAACTCCTTATTATCTATGATAATCCCTAGCACCAATGTTGACATTAGCCACTAGTATATTTAAGTTAAAAAGTTAGTGTCGAGCCCTGAATAGGCCAATTTAAGCGCGTTTGTCTGTTGTAGAACAAAAGCAGACAAATATTGTGACTAAGACGCTGTTTACATGAGACCGGTACGAGCTCATCTCGGTATGAATTTGTGTGGGTGCCGATATTTTAGTTGCTGTTTACATGGGACCGGTACGAAAAAACTTTACTGTCGTATGGTAAACTTCCCTTATTGGGTTACCTGTGAAACTTGAAATGAGTATGGTGCGCATGTCTGATGACGGTCTCGCTGAATAAAAATTTGGAATTTACAAACTGGTATGAAAAAATTGCGTTTACACGAGAACGACACGATTCAGAAACTCGTTAGTGTCGGACTAGCAACAGGCATGAAGTCGTGCAGTCTGGCTTCTTTTTCCGATAGATCTCATGTAAAACGTGAAAAAGGAAACGTATGGCTACCGATACAAACTCAGATCGATTCGAGTTCATTCCGATCTCATGTACACAGCGCCTAAATTTATACCAAGCGTAGATTTGGATAAAAAATCCTTGGAAAACAAGACTTTAACCGTTGAATTCTGTAATACTGTTGCAGTGAGGATGTATCAATTCAAATCGTTCAAATGAAAATATTCACTTCATTCACCAGTTTAAATTTTAACGAACATAAACTGTTGTATGTATAAATTTATTATTTTGCAAAATTAATTGATCAAATTAGTTATTTTAGTAATATATTAATTTTAGCATAAACCGTTTGATAAAGTTACATATACCACATTAACCATTAATTGTCCTATTGTTTGTACCTCTGTTGTCTAGCATAATAACTCTCCGATAAAAGTTTTACTTCTATGATTCAATCCTCACTCCCTGATACCGTATATCAACAAAAACTTGGAGAAGTGAATTACTATACCGTTCCGTAGCATGCTAAAATACCCCACTCGAATTTTAAGGGTCTAATTTTATAAAAACAAACACTGACGCTAAAAATTGACGCTTCGACAACATCAAGTTGTCATTATCATGTACAGACCTGGACGGCGAAGCGAAATTTAAAGGATAACAATAATCTATGTACATAATTGTAGTCCTTTATATTTCGCTTCGCCGTCCAAGTCTGTATATAAAGATGACAACTTAATGTTGTCAAAACGTCACTCTTTAGTATCAGTGTTTAAATCATTCCCTATATCCTTGTTAATCCGCTTAATTTTATAAGATTTTGTGAAGCAATTTGAAATTATAAAATATATTTATCTTCATTGTGATATTCTTTGTATTGTAAATTTCAGATTTGTTGTTAAGATTTGGCAATCATCATTTTTTGGCATTAACAAAATTTTGATCCCTAGGAACCTGCTAAAAAAACTTTCAGTACCAAAATTCTCCAAAAATTTGGTACTGGAAAAAAAGAATATGTGCACATAACTATTATATCTACTATTCTTGGGAAGTAATTTCAAAACATTCAGTGTTTGGTATTCTAACTAAGGAAGTTAATTCTCATTAAGTCTACGAGTTTCTCATCATTTTTGGTCAAGTACTGAAAGTTTCTTAACCAATTTAGATCTCATTACTGAGTTTCTCATAAAAAGAGTGAAACTTGAAAATACCTCTGTCAATCAGCACCATGGTGGTAACCGCTGGCCCATCAGGTGGAGTGTATTGCTTCTCCTCTTTCGTCATTTCTTGTAACATTTCTAGTATCATCTAAGACACAGATGACAGCTTGATCTTTACATAATCCCCTCAAAAACAGGATACGCTTGCAGCAAGTTTGGAGTATTTAAACCATACAGTTTTACTCAGTTAAATAAAAATCTAACTTCTCCTTACATAACAAGTAGAAAATAAGACACCTTGTGAATGAGAACCTTTAGCTTGATCAAACAAAGTAAACAACAAAAAGTAACATTCTATCAAACTTGTTCAATAAAAAGTTTGGGCTCAAGTCGGGAGAATATAGTAATACATCTGATACTGAGAGGGTTAAAAAAGCTGTACTAACAAAAATAATTCACATAGCCTGGTTAGCCCAGTTGGTAAGGCGCCAGTCTAACGTGCAGGAGGCTCGGGTTCGATTCCCGGCTGGACCACAACTCAGGTTCTTAAAATAATTGAGGGTAAAATGCTGCCTTTGCTCTAACATCTGCAAATGGTTAGACTTTCATTTCTTCTCGGATAAGAACGTTAAATTACTGTAGGCCCTCGGGGATTATATATGTGTCTATTTGTGTGTGTTGTAACTGTGAAAGGTCTCCGTCAACCTTAGAGTGGTAAAGATGTTGTCCACAATGAGTAGGCCTTTGGCTGGCTAGAGAGACTTGACACCTTAATAAAGTCTTTATTATTATTTATTACATAGTCTACACTTTTATTGAAAGCTTTCCGTTTCCATTTTACGAATTTTACAAGTGTTTCGTAACAGATGCATATTTTAGTTTTAAATTTTGACAACTTAACAAGATGAAAAAGGAGGAGGTTGTTTTAAACAGTCAACTGCACATTCTGCCTTCGCAGGCTTTTAGACAGTCAAAAATAATATTTAGCGTCAAAATACAAGCCTTTTGACACTTTTGCAGCAACTTCTACAGCTTCCAAATATAATCTGAAGGAAAATTTATCAAATGACATGCAACTACATGCTCGCCATCGTTCATACAAAACTGATATGAGAAGATTGACAAATCACTTGCAAGCCTACCTGCTATAGATTGTATTAAACATGAAAATCAGATACAAAGAGAAAGCTTCAGAACGAGCAGTAGAGGAGTTTCAACCACTTTCTCGATAGAAAAATCACTAAACTCAAATAGTTTAGGCGAGCTTTTATTAAATCACCAGGGATTTTCAAATGGCAAGCACTGACACTCTTATGTCTAGTGATATAACTACCATTCTATTTCTTACCTTGGCACAGGAACCTATTGCGTATGTGTTTGGTATTGATCCATAGAACGTCTGAACTGTTATCAATGACTGAACCAGAGTGAATAACCAGCTTTGATCCCCATCCTACCAGAGTTTAAGCATTAATTAATTAAGTATGGCTCAGTGATAAGGATGAAATGTTTGTGTTCAAAATTCAATCATTTTATAGATTATCACCATCACCATCCTCATCATCACAATTATTATCACCACCATCACTATCACCATCATCATCATCAACATCACCATCCTCATCATCACAATTATTACCACCACCACCAATATCACCACCATCATCATCATCACCATCACCATTATCATCATTATCATCATCATCATTATCACCATCATCATCACCACCATCATCATCATCATCAACATCATCATCACCATCATCATCATCACCATTATTACCACCACCACCACCACTATCACCATCATCATCATCATCAATATCATCATCATCGCCACCACCATCATCACCACCATCATCACCACCATCATCATCATCCTTGTTTAACATTCCTAGTTTTCCACTCCGGGGTTTGGACGTGATCTGTGTTGCCTCCACCGCTTTCTATCCACTAGCTTCTGTTATGTTAATCTTCCTCAAATCTTAAATTACTCCAGTTCTTATCTGACCGACCTAATGGCCTTACTTATCCAAATCAATCAGTTCTCGACTACCAATAAATTAAGTAAAAAAAAAAGAATGAAGAAAAGAATCTAAAACTTTGATAGAATTAACCTTCTTAATCTTTCTTTTGTGTTTTTTTGATCAGCCAACTCCACAACACAAACCTTTCGAACCATAGTCTTTTCGTTCTTATCAAAATATCTCCAAATGATCTTACCACACACGTTTTCGATCCAATTGTCTAACAAACAAAAAATGTTCTAAAGGTAGCTAGTTACATTCATTATAAGCCAATGCATGCGTTGAATTGACTTTTTTTATTGGTTAGTATTTAATTAACGGTTCATTAGAAAAGACGCTGGTCCTCTTTTACTCACCTCGATGAAAGGCTGGTTCAGTTTTGGTAGAAAGGAATCTGATTCAAATCTTGAAAGCACGGCAGATTGACTTTTTGCATTCAGATGGAGATCAGAGATCATATACTGTACCTACCACGCCACTATGTATAACGTGTTCTTATACTCAATATTTATCCCACATTGGAATTGTTAGATTGGTTATGTATGAACTCAAGCACATTCATCTCCTATATTTGGGGTTTAAATGACCCAGTTGTTTGTGGCAGGTTTAGAGTTTAAATAGGTTTATATATAGGTAGAGAACTACCTAGAAGAGCTTAGTAGGTAGATAAATACCTACAAGAAAGTAATCTGTGAAGAACTCTGGGAGCTCCAGAGACAAAATATCACTGTCCAGCGGTATGAGATCCAGTGGAAGTTCAGCTATAGAAACATCTATCGAGAAACCAAAACATAATTAATAATAATCATTTAATCTTAAGGCTCCTATTTATATTTTATAAACTGCGAAATGTGGTCAAAACTATCTTTTAGAACTATATAGCAAATTATAATATAATTAAATAAACAAATAACAGTTGAGTCCCTACATACAGTAAGGTGAATTTTTTTCTAATATATAGAGGATATTACACGGTGGCGCGAACATATAAAGTTTATCTTCAAGTGATGAATTTTTCTCCAAGAGACGATATGTTCAAGCCAAGGTATAGTTTTCTTTTTACTTCATAGGTACGAGTGTTTCGAAAACAGAAAATCTAAACGAAAAAGAAGGGAAAACAAAGGAATGACGTCAACGATAACTTCACTAGTGAGGATATGGAAAATATGTCACTCGCATCCCGGATGTAGTTTTATATGAAACGAGCTAAAAACTGGACAAAAAGACGGAGAAAACAAAAGAATGACGTCAACGATAACTTCACTAGTCAGGATATGGAAAATATGTCACTCGCATCCCCGATGTAGTTTTATATGAAACGAGCTAAAAACTGGACAAAAAGACGGAGAAAACAAAAGAATGACGTCAGCGATATCTTCACTAGTCAGGATATGAAAAATATGTAACTCGTATCCCGGATGTAGTTTTATATGAAATCTACGAGTGGCATATTTTACAGTAAAACACTCATACCTATGTAATAATTTATTCTAATGGTTGCATAGGAAGAAAATGTAGCGTTTAGGCCACTGAAAAGAATCCCGGTTTATAATCAACAAGCGCACTGATTTTTCCCAGGGAACTGATTTTTTATATTTTTTTAAATAAAAGAACTATGTGAAGAAATTTTTTTCCACTTTTTGTTACGAATAATAGGGTGACTCATCATTCGGCCGACAACATATTACTACTCTTGGTTCTCTTTTACATGCATTTGTGTCACACTCACGTAACAATTCAAGACTCACCTTAGAAATGTGCAGATTTGTTTCCGAACTAACTTAGTAGTCCACAAAAGTATTAACCCTTAAGTGGCCTCAACTTATTTTAAATTATATGCAAATTAACTAACTAATTATTATTATTATTATTATTATTATTATTATACTAATTAAATAATTAATAATTAATTATAGTTAATTAATCATAGCTAATACAATACAATAAACCTAATATATGTCTATATAAAAGAAGCTAGATAAAATTGTACATAACAGTCTTCTCGTGGGTCTCAATAAATATAAATAAATAAATAAATATATAAATAAATAAATAAATAAATAAATAAATAAATAAATAAATAAATGCTTTATTTTACGTCAATTGCGAAGGAAGTGGTTGCCCACTCTTCCTAGCCAGAGGCTAATGTTTAATCGCTTGACGGCTCAGATTTTGGCTGAAAAGTCGAATTTGCTGAGGGAGGAAAACCAGAATACCCAGTTAAAAACCCTCGGAGTCAGATCAAGATCGACAAATCTCAGCCCAAATGCGGATCCCTGGGTCGTTGAGGTGGGAGGCACGATCAATAGACCGTATTCATAAATGGCGGCGATTTCAATATTCTTTTGTATTCGCCCTACTAGCCTCGTTTAGAGTGAAATATTCTTTTGAAAGTTTAACCCAAGAACGAGGCTAGGAAGGCTAATTTGAATAAAGACAAGAGGATATTAAAACGGCCGCCATTTATGAATAAGGTAGAATAAGGTAGAATATAATAAGGTAGAACCACTATGCCAACCTGACTCCCCTACGCCTATCGACAATTTAAATTCATGTAAAAAAATATTTACACACCTCCAAACACACCTTCTTGTTCCAGCACCATTTCACAAACACACAACTGTAACATAATGAAAAATCATCTTTGGGGGCTAACAGTAATTCATGTAAATTTAAATGCAAGTGCCTATGAAGCAAAACCAGTTTTTACTATAACAATATTTAGTATTTACATTGTGCACTTTTCATATGGATATGATTAAATGCGCATCACAATAAATACAGTTTTCAATAGCTGAAGGTCTTACACAGTCCGCAACAGCGGTTCACACATTATACTAATAACCGTAAAAGCCCTCAGCACAAGTAATGAAAACAAACCACAATATCGGGATCACTACCCTGCTCTTTTTGTCAAATGTGTGGGTTCTTTTAAGTCCCTCGATAGAGTGCCAAAAACTGGACCTACGGTTTAACGTCCTTATCCAAGAAGACACAAAAGCCTAACCGTTTGCAGATGATAGAGCAAAGACAGCACTTTCTCCTCAATCATTTTAAGACCCTGAGTCATTTTAAGACCCTGAGTCATTTTAAGACCCTGAGTGTTGGTCCGGCCGGGAATCGAACCCGAGATCTCCCGCATGATAGACTGGCACCTTACCAACTGGGCTAACCAGGCGGCGGTCATCACTTTTAAACCGATCAATTCAAAAGCAGAGAAACAAAATGGCTCTGTAACTGCACAAATTTTCAGGTTTTTTTCTGATGATTGACTAGCTCATTAGACTTACAAGGTATCAAGTTTACCTTTCAGAAACTGTGAAATGGTCTACTGAGCACTTCACTTTGTTGATGGCATTTACAATCTTTTGTTAGAACATATAAAGACAATTTCCGCGCGCTTTTTGTAAGACGTGAACGTGTGTTTACAACTTGATAAACTCATAAAGTTGCTATTTCTTGCATCTGGGAAGTTATTGTACTCTATTTTTTTCGACATAAACTCCATCTATTTAAAGTTTCTATTTTCTTTCTTTCTTTCATGGAAGACGACATATTAGACAAAGAGTTACCGAATTTCTCAATTAAGTTTAATTTTCGAGAAAATTCAGTTATTAGCGAGTTTAGCGAAGAGGTGAGGTTTGCATCTCTGACGGACGCGTATACAGTTCCACTTTGTAATAATCATCACACTTTGTAATAAATCCGTTACACTTTGTAATATACCTAGGCCTATCGCACTTTGTAATAAGTCCTGTCGCATTTTGTAACAAAAAAGCTGGCTGTCGCACTTTGTAATAACCTTCTTCGGACTTTCTAATAACTTCATTAAAGGGTAGTAACTGTTAGTGTATTTTGTTTTAGATCAATCAGTTCTCCCTAGTCAGCCTAGTAGATCAATCAGTTCTCCCTAGTCAGCCTAGTAGATCAATCAGTTCTCCCTAGTCAGCCTAGTAGATCAATCAGTTATCCCTAGTCAGCCTAGTAGATCAATCAGTTCTCCCTAGTCAGCCTAGTAGATCAATCAGTTTTTTCTAGTCAGCCTAGTAGATCAATCAGTTCTCCCTAGTCAGCCTAGTAGATCAATCAGTTCTCCCTAGTCAGCCTAGCAACAAACGATTGCACAAAAGAGTACGCCAGTTGTCACATGGACAACAACAAACACATACGATACAAGAGTCCTTTATAATTTTACTTAGGACGAGGTTTTGCTTCCACCATAATGACAGCGATTTAGGGAAGTCAAGTTGGCGTAGTGGTCATCAGTCCCCCCTCAACCTCTACGACTCGGGATCAAATCCCAAGCACTACATGTGAGCTGAGATTTCCCGATCTCGATCTGACTCCAAGGGCTTTTCTCAGCATACCCCGGCTTTCCTCCCTCTGCAAATTCGACTTTCACGGGAAGATCTGAGCCTCGATCAATTAAACATTAGCATCTGGCTAGGAACAATTGGCAACCACTTCCTGCACAATTGAGGTTAAATGAAGAATTTAATTTATTTGCTTAATAATGATAATAAATATGAATTTATGTAGCGCAGATTATCATAAAGAGTGTTCAAATGCGTTTTTACAAATAGAATAAAAATGAATGCTACAGAGTTGTATTTAACTATAAGCCAAATGCTTTTCAGGAAAGAAATCTTTTTCAGTTTAGTTTTAAAAAAGTCATGAAATGAAGAATTTTTTATATCAGTAGGTAG
>JAOTRI020124695.1:0-11856 GCA_028564885.2 Zoanthus sanctaehelenae
GAAAACCGCAGACTGATTACAACGCGGGCTTACACGTTTTCGACATTGTCGATAGATAGATAGATTGATAGATAGATTGCAAGCCCAAACCTAACCTCGGCCTACCACAGGTAGCCCGAGTAATAATCTTAAACTCTAGTGATACAATTAGTTCCTTTCTTTTTTCCTGGAACTCATGAACTTTTTTATGTTTTATTTTTAAATGCATATGACAGTATTGTAATTTTAAGTAAAAGTTTTAATTTTTAATTACAAATAATTGTTAAGTGCCAGTGGGCTCTGGAAATGAGTACTATATAAATCAATGGATATAATTTAACAATTGTTTACCGAAGGCGAAGTGAATATATAAACAATAGTCGCCATTTGGCGCCAAAATATGCATTGGACATTATCTGTTCCAAGAAGCAAACAGTTTTCCGAGAGCGAAGCTCGAGAAAACTGTGAGCTACGAGAAACAGATAATGTCCAAGGACAAATATCCAAGCATATTTTAGCCCCAAATGGAGACTATTGTCTTTATTATCCTTCAAATCTTTTTCGCAACGTGTGGAATTTTCAAAACCTGGGAATATTCTTGGATATTCCAGTTTTAGCTGGGGAATATTCGGTCACGTGATGCACTTAGACCAATCGCGCACGAGCGAAAAGATTTGATGGATTATACTGTAATTAACAATTATTCACCGAAGTGGAGGTGAATAGTGGTGGATATTCACCGAGCCGCGAAGTGGCAAGGAAAATATCCACCACTTTCACCGACTCTGGGGTGAATATTTGTTTTAGTATATACCACAGAAGCTGAGTAACTTTATTTTAGCAGCCCAAAGAGTAACTTTTTTTTAGAAAATATAGCCACAAAAGCCATTTTGTTCTTCTCGGGCTGCTCGGAGGTGAATAGTACTTGGCTAATCACCTCCGAGCTAGCCAATCAGCGTGCACGAAAAGTATTATTCACTTGTGTGGTATATACTAATGAGACGAAGACGAAGTCACCAATATTCACAAGCCTGAGGCGAATAATTGTTTTAGTATAATTACTCACTGACAGGTGATTATAGAAATACCTAAACAAAGGAATGTTACAATTTTACCACAATTTGCCATTGTTGATAGGAGTTCATACCACGCTGCTGGCATCAATGTGTCACGCAATGCCTTTTTGAACTAGCGCTCTGAAGAAAAAACATTTCTAATTCTTTGACGTTCATACCGGGTAAAAATAAATCAAGATGTGGTTTCGTGGTCTGTACTCTTATCAACAATGGGTATGCTTCATTACTCTTTTCCAAACAATGTTTTTTTTCATTGCTTCTGCATGTTGAGCGAGTTTGCAAAAGTTTTGACAGGAAAGCTGAAGCGTACAAGTACCTCATTTGCATAACAAAGATTTCTTTCGTTATCTTGAATATTGTGGTATAAAACAAATTGAATGTGGTTAAGCATGGTCTGTATTCTTATCGACAACGATACAGTTCCTTACAGTAAACAAGATTTGTTGTGAAACCATTGATTTATTCATGCATGCGACATGAGCAAAATTTTCACGGGAATTTGAATGGTTTCTTAGTTACGTGTAGCACAATTTTCACATCTTATCTTTGAAGAGTGTCATTCTGAACTTTGTAGCATGGTTGGTATTCATCAGAATGGCATTTTCTTTCATTAAATTAATTTCCTCTTCAGATACACTGACAAAGCGCGAGGCGGCTATTTTGAAAATTTGTCCTCTCGCTATAATCACCTCCGTGGAGGTGATTATAGCTGAATATGACGACATTCTTGGCCACTGAGAGCGCGAGAATCTCTATAATCACCTGAATAATTATACTAATGTATATTATTATTATTCTGACCCAAGTCTGGTTGTATAGTTGAATAAAGGGCGGATAACACTATCCCTTAGACAAATAATCAATTTCTGATGAATAAAAAGTTCCAAAAATACAGCTAGATTGCTTTCTGCCAGAACAGACTTGTTATCAAATCAAATCAGTTGTTAATTCACCCCAACCACATTTATCTGGTTTAGTTTTATCCACCCATCCTGTAAGCATGGCCTGAAATTTAAAATCTGCATGGCATTTTATCCCCTACCTTAAGCAGTATTTGATTCTATTACATCATGATTTCTAGTAATCTCTTCCTTGTTAATTGTTTTTTTTTTTTGCATTAAATTGAAAGTATAAAATTAGTATCCTATCTTAATGTTGGAGTTTGTAACTTGCTTTCTATTTCAGGCCAAATTCATTAGTTCTTTTAGGAGGCACAAACCTTTATCTAGATTAAGCTTTTTGACCAATTTTCATTTGAGTGTGGAAAGCACTTGATTTGGTTTGTATTTCTGTATGATAAGCCATTGGCTCAAAAAACTTGCACCATTAATTTTATCCAATCAGAAGTAAACTCAGTGGAAAATTGGTAGAAATGAGGTTAAATTATGGTTCATGCAGTTGAGTTTTCCTGTACTTTGCTTTAGCCACATTTATTTATATTTTTCAAGCTTTGACTGGTTCACTGTTTTGCCTGTGTCTTTACTTTGTGACTGTCCAACTTTGGGTTTCACAACACTCAACTGAAATCCACTCTATTTTAATGTTGGAGAATACCCCCAGGGATTAACCTGCAATCAAAGTCCCTGCCTACCGATACCTAGGAATTGAATTTCAGGAACTGAAAGTGAACATCGTACATGGCACAGCATAACAGTGTCTGCAACCATCCCATTGATTATTTAAGTTTCATTTCAGGGTTGTTGTGTTGTAACATAGTAAGAGTTTCTAACATATGTAATGTGCAGGGCAAATGTCAGTTTTAAGACAATGCATATTTTGTCAACAACTCAAGCTTATCGGATAGAAAGGTTTCACAATAATGGTAATTCTCTTTTCCAGGAAATAAACCATTTCATCAAGACAATATAACTCTTCATGTCAGGGGTAAAGACCAAGAGAGATGGAAGCTAGTGGTCAGGGCCCTATATTTCAGAGGGAATGATGAGGAATAAAGAAAAAAAAATATGTCAGGGGTAAACCCATGCACTTTTTAATTGGATAACAAGCTTTCACAGTTATGGCGCCTCTCTTTTTTTGCAGAAAATTGACCATTTCATCAGAACAAATATTTATGTCTACATGTAAAAGGTAAACTCAATCACTTTTCTCAACAAAAATTCAACTTTTATACATTTGAAATACATCAAAAGAGGAACATGTGTCCCAAGGCCTCCTTAGCACTCTAGAACCTTTTTGGGCAAGCCACAGACTGAAAGGAACATGTGGTCATGTGATCAGCCCAAAGAGGGTCCTCATATTACTGTACCTTTCAACTACAAAAATGAACATATTAATTTTGAACCTTAGTAAAATATCCCATACTGATATAGTCATTGATATAATCATGGAAGTCTGCAATTCCTTGAGGGAATTTCCAAATAATGTGGTTATAAAAGGCAGTGTATGTAATATTTTTCTTTTAGTAAGTGAACATACGTACATACTTACTCTTAATTCTCAAGCTACATATGCATATAAGATGGGTGACTTTAATGCCTGATAATGAGTGATCATAATAAATGAAAGTAATACTATTTTTGTGTGTTCCTACTGTAACAACCTCTGCTTGAAGAACTAATAATAATATACCCAAAACCTTGCTATGGTCTCTATTTACGTTTACTTTTACTTTTTATTGAAAGAGTACTTGGCAAGCTTTAAGGACTACTAAATGGCAATTTTTGCCAGGAGCTAGTGCTTACAGAGAACACTGTGAAAGCTATCATTGTACTATTAAACAATTAGAATATGAGCTCGAGATTCCTATCGAGCGACAGTTGATTCGGGCAATAGAAATGGAGAGTGAATAATCTAATATTGTTTTAGTATAAATCTACTAGCCCTTCAAAGCTCAATCCCTCCTGTTTAGAGACACTTGGAAAATGCTACTTACTATCTATCACAGAATGGGTATTGAGTAGTGTATAGCCAACCAGAGAACAGCATTCGTGATAGAATGCTAGTAGATTTCTGCTAAAATGCAATAACATAGTTGATAGTTGTCTGGTTGTGCCCTGTTGTACATACTTTGCATGCATTCTTCAAACACTACTGAGATCTATCATGCCTTGAAGGATTTATTTGTTTGCCAAACGATAACCTAACAATAATGCAATAAGGAAACAGGATAATTTTTATAACATTTCCTTAACATTTTGCACCAGACATAACTCGGCCATAGCATGCATTAGCTTAACATGGAAAATTAGTTCTAAATCTATAAATTTATTTCAACCATGTTCACAATCAAGGGATATAAATTTTGCATATTTGTCTTACAATTGCTACATTAGCAGTGCACAGTGAACTGTACTGAGATATAGACTATTTAATAAATTATGGGCACTGGGTTGGTGAGAGAAAAGGAAACTTGAGCAAAATAAACATTTATGTGCCAGGTAGATGGCTTGCTTGAACAGAAATTAGACAAAAATAATGCATCAGACCAAGATTACAGATCAAAATGACTGGATGGGAAATCTGACTAGAAAAAAAGGAATCAAAACAACTTCAGTTGAAAACTCTCCTACCCTCATAACTTTTCTAACGGTCAATCCTTAAACAATTGTCAATTACCGTTTGTCTAGATCATGTCACAACAACATTACTATACTTAGACTCCAGGTTCTAGGACATCTACAACATCAAAACGCTGGATTTTTCGTGCTTGAAGAATCTGCACAAACTCTGCGACAGTGAGATTTGGTGACTTAGCCTTAAAGTGCTTCCAACATTACAGCACAGGGACTTCCATCAGGAGTTAACATTTCATTCCTGAAAACTTGAATTTGCTCTTCTGTAAAACCAAGGTTTGCTCCAGCATGTCGCCTGTTACCAACCCCTTTAAGTGGCATGTCCAATTTCATACACACAGCATGTAGCACCTCCTCTGGAAGCTCATGAAGACAGGGTGATGACTTCTTTTGGTTGGTAATCAGAGGATCTTAACAATAAAACACAATAATTATTAGCTATTATATTAAAACTTTTAATTTTTACCCCTCTGAGACGCTGTTTCCTGCATCTTCAGACGTAAATTTTGGTTTTACCTCGAGCTAAGTTTAATGCCCCAATTACAGTTTTGTCTACGAATTTCTTCCATATGAAATAGAACCAAAGGGGCACTGTTTCATTTAGGGGTTAATACCCTCTTTCATTTTGGAAACATTTTGCTTGTTTTTATTTCTGGAATTATACGCAGTTTTATAGATCTTTCACACATAAATGTCTATTTTTAAGTACATGACAAAATTTCATCAAAACAAGGCAGAAAACCCATAACGACCGCACACACTTTCATTGTTCAATTATCCAGCAATCCAAACAAACAAATTTGACAGATGAGTTGCAAAACATGTTGGAGCATTAGCGCACCGCGCAAAAACAACCGTTTCGCCTTTCGGGACTAAATATATCATTATTTTTGCGCATAACTTCTAAAACTACATTTATTGAGCTATATTTGCACCAAAAATCAATGGGATAATGTTAGGGCGAAGCACGCAGTCGAAATTTTTGTAAAGTATATATCAAAGGTGTTCTGTAACCTTAATTAACACAGAATTAAACAAGTTTTCTTGCGTCTTCGGCAACCAAATATTCTCTGCCGGTATTCGTAGATTTTGGTACAAGAATCACATTTGTAAATAATTAAGCGTTTCAACATAATTTTTGGGGAGGCGCTGCATTACAAGCATGTGCGAATGTCAAGTAATCCACAAGCTTTTCAGCCATTGAAGAACTCGCAACTGCTCTAATGAACCTGTGTAAATGAAAGGCAATTTTAATTTTATTCATTTTACTACAGTATATTAAAATAGACTATTGATTTGTTTTGAAACAATTCGATTTATAAACTAAAGTTCCCCAATAGTAATGCTCACCTGCAAGTCGTTCAAGGTTATGATAAGAATCTTATTTTCAGATCCTCAAAGCTAACTCGAGATTTCCATGATTTTTCTTAATTGTGGCGTACATGGTAAAGTAAACAGGATTTGCGAGCAGACTGACTATATTTCTCGATTTTTTTCCAGTTATTGAGTTTTTTAATTTATCTCAAAATGCTACTGAGTTTCGGTTCCCTTAGCTTTGTTAGTAGAGAAGTTAGCTTCGACTACAAGGACTATCGGCAATGTTAAACGCGCGCAATTTTTAAAACTAAGAAAACTCGTTGTCTGAGAGCACAAAAATTCATTCTAAATTCATCTTCTTGACAACAAATTTGCTGCAAAAAGCGCTCTCGCGCTTGAAATCTCGTACTCGGATTTAAAGGTCTTGGAATTATCATCTACATTATCATATGCTCCACACTGAAAACAGCCTGTTTAGTTATCATAAGGAATGATTTGTAGTTCTACCCATAGTTAAACGAGCCTGAAGAAAAACAGTAAGTTACGTAAGTATACTGCGGCTCGATTTGCCTATAAAAAGGAATCGAAACAGTGAAGAAAGATATTAAGGAAACAAAAGAAACAGTGAAACTTATTTGGGTCGGCCGCGCGCACGCTTAGTATACTGGTCGTCCGATTTGCTTTAGTAATCTCAGGAAACATTTGCTTATGGAGTCTGTAATGTAGAAAATACTTGGGACCGGAATTCTGCCTTTGAAATCAGGTTCCAGGTCCAGGAGTCCGGGATCCCGAAAATTGAAAGTTTCTGAATCCGGAATTCACTAACGTCCAACTTTTCCCTGGTTTCCGAATTCCACATCATGGGATTTGGAACCCAAGACAGTGAACGGACTGTTTCCAACGACGTTGGTCGTGGACTTTGTCTTCCTCCAAAGCATAGTTAAGAAAATCTGAAGGTCATCGTTCTTTCTCCTCAAACAAATCTCCAGAATCCGCAAATAGCTAATTAAAGTTTTTTTAGCTACTTAGTGTTGGATGTACATCATAATTATAAATAACTTTAATTTTTAGATGTAATTGTATAATTAAGAAGGTTTGAATTCTTAACCAAATAAAGTGCTATTACTATATTCATTTATCCTCGCAAATTAATCCACTCGTTGTCTTCGTTCTATCTCAAATGAACTTCTGCTTGTTCGTGACTCCAATTACAGGATCTTTTTCAGTTTGTGCTTTTAAATTATTGAATGGCTTATCGTACAGCCTGCAAAAGCAATCCCCTCTGGTTATTTTTAAAAAAACAACATGAAATTTTTCAATATGTTTATAAATAGTTCTTCTTTGTATTTTTGCAGTAAGCTTCGATAGCTCTTATCGTTGTTCCTATTTTATTTCATTTTTTTTACTTTTTGCAGAAAATAGTTATAGTTATTATTTATAAAGCTTCTTGGACATTTATGGATATAAGCGTTATATATGTTTAAAGTTATTATGATTATTATCACTATTATTATTATTCTTACTATTATCATTAACTTTTGTTCTTTCCCGACGTCGTTACGGGCGCCGCCGCAGCTTTTACTTTCGTAAACCTTTGATGGCATTTGAAACTGTCGATGCCATCGACTGTTTCAAATGTCATCGACTGTTTTACAGTATGCTATCAACAATTTCAATGACATCGACTGCTTTACGGTATGGTATCGACTTTTTCAATGACATCGCCGGACTGTTTTACGATATGGCATTTCTATTAGATTTATCTACACATAATACCATATATGCATACCTATATATATATATATATATATAATTTACGGTGTTCAACTAATCAAAAGAGAAAAATGTCGCCCTGGAAACTCCTACAATTACCATCTACATAACATTGTTCGGCTGCGTTACCAGCGTGGTTGGTCCTTGTGGTGTAATGGTTAACACGTCGGACTAGTAAACCAAAGATGTGGGGTTCGATTCCATCAAGGGCTATATGTTATTATTCTCTTATTTATTTCTGTTTTACGGTATGGCCGGCATCGACTAATTTACGGTATGGCATCGACTGTTTTAAATGGCATCGATACCACGAAAGGGAAACTTGCGGCGCCGCCCTCCTCATAGCTTAAATTTTGAAAACTTCACCTATTTCATTTTTTTCCACCCGCACGCGATGCCCGAAGGCCAGGTACGGGCGAGACCTTGCAGGAGAAAAAATAATTTGTAGCAGCGGAAGAAAAGAACGAAAACGTAGAAAAACAAATATAATTAAAACTTTTTTTTTGTTGGGAGTGCGCGAAAAATAGTCCTCCCTTTGCCGACAAGAAGGGTGTGCTCGCAGGCTAAATCTTAAATAAATTGAAGATACTGATTCACTATATTCGCAATGAGCTTAGGCAGTTTCCCGGCTTAAATTGTTGCGAGATAAGTTCGGATATCGTTGCCTAGAGTAATATTCACAATAATTTTGTTTACAAGTTTAAAGATGCAGAGACCTTTCTATCATTCAACAGCACTTCTGTATTAAAATGAAGAAAAACGACTTATGATGTTTTATTTTTTTTCTATATTTCTGTATTTTGATCAGCTGCATGGGAATTTATTTATACATCACTAGCGCGTGACTCTTTATTCCAAACTAATGGCAGAGACCTGTTGCGTGTACTAGGCAATTTGAAAGAGACAAGATGCTTTGTTAAACTAGCAATAGCAATGGCGAGAGTTGAAAGAGGAAGCGACAAAAAATTTCTTTGAATTCATCTTAGTACAAAAACACCCACCAGCAATTGTTCATTCGAAAAATTAATCTTTTCCATAGTATAAAGGCAGACGTTTTAAGATATTTCTTAGTTTTCCTTTCAAAGTTTTGTAAAGAAAAGCGCTTTCTTTTCTGTTTCTAAACGGCGGTATTTTTAAAATTGAAGCAAATATCGTGGTATCCGGTTCATCTCATGTTTTCCCCTATACGTATACCTAAATTAATATTTTGCTATAAAGAATAAGATCATAATTTACTACACAGCGATGGAAATACTTTTCACCAAGAGCTTTTTTCCAACAACAGCTTGTAAAACAAACTTCTTTTCATGAAAGTCAGTTATCAGCATCAACAAAATATGAGATACCTTACGGTTACCAGATTTCAAAGGCACTTGCGTTAACCTACTAGAATCGAATGACTTTGGTTAGTAAATATGTTTCTTACTTTTGATTACAGCGAAGAACGTTGATTTTGTTGTGTTTAGTCTGTAAGCTGTATATCTTCAGTTTAGGCTTAAATTCAGTTTCAACGAGAGTTATTTTTGTCGGATAAACTTTCTCTTTCTAGACAAATTCGGTAAATGAACTCTTGGCTTGTAATTGTGTTCTCGAAACTCCCTGCCTTTGAATGTCTTACAAATACCAACAATCAATAAAGATTGTCTATTGTCTTTACTTTACAATCAAAACGATAGTTGATGTATATGCAGGACTCGATTTTCAAAACTAGTTTTATAATCATAACAAGAAATTAGCATGTGTTCTAAATCGTGCGTGAGTGAAATATATTTGTATAATTTCAATTACTCTTTGACTTTGATAAAAAATTTTATATAAATACAAACAATTTTTTCGTGTCTTTAGGAAACAGGTGGTCGTGAATATCCTGTTTTCGAAACACAGAAGTAAGAAGCTATAGAACACGAATATTGGGCTGCAAATTCACACAATAACTACAACACAAAGAAAAAACATTTAATCAAGAAGCAAAGCTAACTAATGGACAAAAATTATTTTTTAAGATGTTTACTTCCCTTATTAAAATTCTGGACGATGAAAATTGGATTGCGTTCCCAATTACGGTAGGCTGCGAAGCTTATCTGCGCCAATCTGTTCAGCTGAACAGTTACAGGTACCATTATTATAGTCCAGAAAATGGTACCAAACCACTTCAATTATGGTACCTGGCCGCATGGCAATTGTTATTAAAATCTATCACCCGTCATTCGTTAACATGTCCTAGCTCGATAGAAATGAATAAATATTTTAAAACGCTTCTTGGCTTGTCATGGTTTATTAATCTTGATTGTATGCATGATAAACACTAAAAATTATGCACAAACAAAATTTTTTAAGATTTTCCAATACATTATTTAATACTAGTTTTCAAAAACTGCATAAAATTCTATAAATGAAATTTCTTAGCTTAACATAATTTTGATAGAAGTTTCAATGGAGAAGCTCTATTTTTAGCATCTAATATTTTGTTACACGGAAATTCAACCGTCATCTTATGACTTTACAGTCAGGAAACTTGAGTTTAAATTGCCGCAAGCTTTCTTTCGTAACACAAAAGCAGTCTGTTAAATCTAGCGTATGGAGCCAAGGAAAAGATTTTCCTATTTCGAGCAGCTGTCCTGTGGTTTCGATAATGTCAGTGAATGAAATGTCAAGAAAGCCAAGACATCCTAAGTTATCAAACGATTCCTTGAGCCCTTTGAATGTAATTTGCTCACACCCATTAAGCGATAACGCTCCGAGATCTGTACTCTCCGTAATCATTTTTAATCCTTCGTTGCTTAGGTTTGAAAACCCGAGTCCCAGAGCAAAGAAATCTTCATGTGCAAAACTTGCAATGATCCGAGCAGTCAAATCTGTAATATAGTTTTCGCTGTGCACTGTAAGTCTCCTCAAGTTTTCACAACTTTTCATAATGTTATAAATTCCCGTGTCTGTGATACGACAGAATTCAAACGATAAATCTTCAAGATTCGGTAAGTTCTTTGCGATAAAAAGACAAGCAGAGTCGGTGATGAGGCCATTAGACAAGTTCAACCGTCGAAGGTTGCAGAACTTTGCTAGAGCAGCAACTCCAATGTCCGATATTCCGTCTTCTCGATCGACATAATCAATTATTAATGACTCTAAATCAGGACATTTGTTCGATAAGCTAACTAGTGACCCATCAGTAACTAAAACTTGGTTATAGTGCAGTACAAGCTTTCGCAAATAACGGCAACCAACTGCTAAACAAGTGACCATTCGATCGGTCAAAACATCCGATTTACTGCTATCGTGTTTGTCTAAATGCGATTCATACACAACCAAAACTTCTAGCTGATCAGCAATCATCATAAGTTGCATGCAGGTTCTTGATGTAACAGCGCGTGAGTATGCATATAACTTCAACAGATTACGGTTACTTTTGATTAAAGCAAGAACACTCTTTTCAGTTATGTTACGAACGGCGACTTTGGCACAAGACAAATTTGAACAATGCGACGCCACAGCCAGAAGTCCTCGATCAGTGATCTTTTTGCAACCCAATATATCAAGTTTCCTTAAATTTGGGCAACGTCTAGCTATTCGCTTCAGAGTTATATCTGTGACTAGCTCACAATCTTTCAAATCAATCACCTGAATATAATTTGTACGTCGGGAGATCAATCGGCTAAGGCAATCATCTGTAACTTTGCTTTGGTTCGTATTCCAAAACGTGATATTTCTCCAAAGAGTCACGTCGTAGCTCAAATTGTGCCATTTCTTGCAGACTTTTGAGCATCGAATTAACTGCCGTAGGGGAAGAAAAGATAAAACATACACAATTATCGAATCCGGCAACATTTGAACACTCGCCATCTTGACTTCCTTTGTTTGATGGGGTTCGGTTTCAATTCAAGTATTTTATCGTTTTTCCCGCGCATTGTTAATGCAGCCTCGTTACAGTGCAAGCTCGTTCTACCAAAACATTTACCCTCGCACCGTTTTGAAATTTTCAATGAACATATTCTTTTTTATTGTCACGATGTCCATTACCCACAAGGCATCTCTGTCGCACTTATTAGCGACTGCAGTGTCATAACTTCAGTAATCAGCGGCAAACTACTGTTGACTCGCTTGTTTAACAAATAAAGAAGCCTAAACCGTGTTTTAGACTGTGATAAAACACGACGGCTATTTGAGAACACGAGGGAAAT
>JAOTRI020124705.1:0-11854 GCA_028564885.2 Zoanthus sanctaehelenae
AAAAAGTCGAATTGATTCAAATAAATGCGATATTTAAACATTGGATATGATGCTTAACATTCACTGAAAAAATAAGACCAATCGGTGAAGGTCCGAATTTTGCCTTATCCGCTCTTACGCGGACAGCCTCTCAAAAGTTGTAAAGTTGGCTCATTAAAAAACTTCTTTTAAAACGGTTTGTTTGACAGAGAGTAGCAAGTAGCAACATATTTAAGTTTGTTTCTAAGGTTGTACATGTGTGTGCTCCTCTCTGGCAAAAGGTAACGCCCTGCAGCCACGCAAACCTTTGAGATATGACTTGGAAATTTATTACTAATCAGTTTCATACAGTACCACATAAGAAGTGCGCCACTTTTCAGATAAAATAGTCAAATGGAAAGTTCGTTACAACGCTAGCTGATGATGATGATCATAATAATAATAATAATAATAATAATAATAATAATAATAATAATAATAATAATAATAATACTATCCTTTAAAAGACGAGCGTAATAATCTATTTGGTGTGTACACATGTAAAAGCTCTCTAAGATAGATTGGGGTCATATCATGTAAGCAGGAAGACAGTGTAATTGTTGCAGAACAGGAGAGATGTGATCATTTTTCGTTTCTTGGCAATAACCCGTGCAGCAGCGTTTTGTACACTCGGGAGTTTGTTAATTAAATGTTTGGAAAGGCCATACAAAAATACATTCCTACTGTCGATTTTGGAATATACTAGTGACTGAACAAGAATTTTACAAACATCAGATAAATAATTCCCTACTTTTGCAATGTTCCCAAGATGAAAGAAAAATGATTTAACTAAATTAGGCCCGGGTCGCACTATACTAAATTTCTGTCAGTTTTTGTTTACATTGGCACCAGAAGGTGTCAACGTGAGGTAAATGTATATCCGACCGGATCTCGAGAAAATTTCAAAGTTTCTTGAAACATCAAAGATGCCGAAATCTATGTGCAGTGCTGGAAGAATTTTCAAAACTGTCTAAGAACAATAGAAAGTCAGACAGATAGTGCAAACACAAGCGGAAAAGGAACAAAGGCGCGAAATCAGGAAAAGCACAAACGCCATGCAAAATTACTACCCGAGCGAATTTTCTTTTGGATTTCCAACAGCAGGGCTCAGCGGTGAAAAATGTTTGGATTCGATCCTAGACTGTATGTTTCTCATCCACGTTGTGACACCGGCAGCATCTACGGATATAGTTCTGACAGCCTTGAAGGTCGACCGCCAAGCACTCAGAGTAGCGAGTGCAGTGGTTTTAACAGTTGTGGTACTCTTGGTTCTTCTCAAGAAATCCAAAAAGGAGGGAAAAAAGGAAAATACGACAAATGGTCGAACGCAGAACAGAAATACTTGATCCAAGTTTGGATTGTACGATTCGATCGCTTGGAGAGATATCCTGTTTATTTGACTGCTGTCAACTTGTGCAAAAGATTTTTAATTTTAATGCGACCTTTCTAAACTTTCAAAAATTTCAATTTTCCGGTAAGGTTACAATTATTTTGTGCTGCCTCAAAATTCACCAAGAACTATATGCGACCCGGGCCTTATAAATCTGATTTTCATAAGAAAAAGTATCATCAAAAGAAACCCCGATATTGCGCGCATGGGTTGCAAAGTACAGTGTCATTTCCAAAAGTGAGGGAATGAATTTGAAGAGAACTGGAAAATCTTGAATGCAAGAGGAGAAGTTCTGCGACCGAAATTGAAATTAAATAAGGATAAAATCCTACTTATTTAATTTCAATTTGTTAACTGCCATCCATTTATTGATGTCTGAGACAACTGATTCAATCCGGGACCTGGTCAAAGCCAGTTCGTCTTCACTACCACAAGTGAACGCAGTGTACATTTGGGTGTCATCAGCATATATGTGAAATGTCAAATCATGTCTGCGAATGACATCACCTAATGAAGATGTGTACATTAGGTAAAGGAGGGGGCCTATAACTAACCCTTGAGGAACTCTACGTCTATTTGCGCTAGCGGAACTTCAATTTTAACAATTGCTAGCGCGCAGAGTTCGATTTTAACTGTTAAAAGCGGACGGTGATGCTGGGCTTAAAGTTTTTTAAGAATAATTTGTTTGTATGCCTGCAGGAAGTTAGCACTTCATTACGCTTGTTTAATGTCGCTAGTTAAATAAAATAATCATTAATAAAATACTACTAAACTATTACTTCTAGAGTTCAAAAAGGAGATTTATTTCTGTCTCTTGACGATAGCTTTATAGCCCATGATCTAATGAGCTTAAAGGAATAGTACCTTTTTCAAATATTTAAATAATAAAGAAATCAAACTCTTTAATAAATGAGTTGCTCATTTTTTTGCATATCAGTATCTGGAGCGAACTCCCCTGTTAAATTATAAGAATACATGTAATGGTTTTTACCGTGCTTTTCCTGATTAGTCAGTATAATTTTTTTACGAAATAACTCCGCGAATTTTCGGATTTTGCCGTTATTTACAAGGCCATGCAAGGTCTATAGTTAAAACACTCTTAACAATCATTTTACAATAAAATATATACAATGTTACAATTACTTTGACTGAAGAAGTAGCGCAATCATTCCAGATGCCATTGCAGCTGCAGCTGAAGTTCTCGAAAAATTACTTGAGCACTCGCCGTTATTGTGAACAGTTACCTGAAAATTAAAACCATAAACGTAATTGTTATTCTAGCCATCATAAAGTTAAACTTGCTGTTACTTTGTATTTCAATTGTTAGTATTGGCTAAAAACAGCTACATGTAAATTAAAATTTCTTTGGACATAATTTCGACACAATCACCGTTGAACATGTTTGCAAAATAATTCGGAATAGTTTTCTCTAGAAGTAATAGTCCATATATTTTTATCTCAATAACTCAAAATATGTCCATTCAATTTAGTTCGCAGCACAACACTTTCTATAAGTATTTACTAAAACCTCAACGATAAATAACTTATTGTTTTTCTTTGTTTGGTTATCATTTAAACTGCAGATATTAGCTTCGATGAAGTGTTTTTCTTATACATTGGTCAAAAGCTCGATTTTGATTGGCTATAAGCGCGCAGCTAATTCTTGCTTGCTCTGCCTCATACGGCATACCTGCAGAAATAGATTTTACATATGTAAAAGTGACGTAACACCTACAGACAATAGTTTTAGGCATGCAGAAGTGACGTCAACTAACACACTAACAAGAAGTTTGATCAGCTTTGTCATGGCGGAGTTGCAATTACAACTCAGGAATATGCATAATAAAACAATTATTGGATTCGGTTTTCGCAAGATCAGCTTGTGTTATCCATCTCAGCTTTCGGCTTCTGCAGATAACTCAAACTTTGGCCTTGATAATTATCGCTATCACGCTCAACCTCATCCAATTATTGTTAATTGGTAACGTCAATGTTAATTTTTTCACAAATGTAGAACTGCATACCACTTAAATATTTTTTTTGCTCTATACAGAGCTACAAAAATGCTGGGTTTTCAGCTTGTCGGAACTTTTTATAACCACTGAGATAAAATAGCGCTGAAAGGTATGGTCTTATTATTTGATTACACTGTCCAAGAAATGGTGGGAATTTGGGGATGCATAGTAATTTTTGGGGCATTTAGAAACTTGGTAGGGTTCACCTTTTATTTTATAAATAAGAAGCAGTCATCTACGCAACGATCATAGAATGTTGGATTGTATGGGCGGACTATATGTCTCAGATTTTGTAATGAAAGCGTTGGCGAGTAGTGCTGACAACAAATTCCCATAAACTTCACACCCATCAGTGTCTTCGGGGATGTAATTAAGAAGGCATTTGAATTATAACCTAAGGACTTGTTGGCGTACTTTATTGCTTGTGTACATGTTCAACATAACTCTAACAGCATCATAATTAAACTACCAGGTCTACAACTAAAAATGAAAGTCAATAAATGTAACAACGGAAAATAAAAACAAGCAGTTTGAGGTAGACCAGAAACGTACAAAAAGAAAAGAAACTTCGCAAGAAGTGTGCGATTCAGGATGGAAGCGTGGTCATTTCAATACAAAAGAATATGCAGCAGTTTTAGCAACACAGCTTATAACTCATTCATAAAGATTTATGGGTTACGTTAGCAGTAAAAAAATATTTACAGGTCTGTGAGTGATTAGTGCGACGTAATATTTGATTAGGTTCAGGTTATCAGTTATCAAAACTAGGCTGAGGTTAACTATTCCATTGGGGGATAGGTCTGGGGTAAAATGATAAGCGGTGTGACGAGAGGGAGATAAAGCTATTATTGCAGGAGTATCAGTTCCAGAAGGTATTTGGAGACGAGTCTACGATGGAAGTTGTATCAGTTCTATCTTGTGGGCGTTATCTTCTACACCTGGTATAGAGCCCCAAAATGCTGCACCGTATTTGATCTGAGGGAACATAAACCCTCATGTAACTCATGTAACATCTCACACAAACACTTGACGTAACTTTCAAGTTACGTTTCTGGAACTCAATAGAGCGATTGGCTTTAGCTGTATATTTAACTTAAGAAGTTATCAAAATAGGATACCAAGACATAAAGTGTGGTCAGCCTTTTTCAGTGGAGTACAATTTTATAGTTCTTGATGCGCAGAGGGTAACCAACAGGATATCAGCAGTTCAGACAAATTTGTAGGGGAAACTATAAAAATAACACCCAAAGATTGGCCAAATATACACTCCGAAAGCTAATGAGAACTATTACATAACAACCTGAACACACCTGAGAAAGGCATCAGGGAAGGCATGTAAGTATACTCAGAGGAATCACGTAATGGCATTATATATTGCCAAGAGCTTATAAATGTAAGTGTACTTTCGTTTAATATGGGGGATTTACAGCTGATACTTTAAACCGCTCCGCTACCTTGGATCTCGAAGGAATACGTGTAAAAATTCATGTAAATGAAGAAATAATAGCAAGACTATTTAGATCACAGGTGTCAAGCGTTTTGTAGTGAGCAGCTAAAATGCAGGTTATAGTATTAAAATTACTAACAATATAATTCATCTTCAACGCTTAAAGTTCAAGTCAGTTTTAAACCTCAGTTGACATTAGTAGCACATGCACTTTCGTGGTCAGGATTACAAACGTCCAACTCATTGATTAGCAAATATCACGAAACGAATAAAATCACTGATATGGCCCGAAAGTTAAAACAAACAACCACTTTCATTAGCTTTAATCAGGTGGCCAAAATATATAAAATTTTTAAAAATAGGAATTTCGTTTACAATAGGATCATACTTCCCAGATCCGTATGTTAGTAGCCAAGCTACATGCATGTATTACTCGTTTGGAAGGCCGTTGAAGCCGATGTTTTTGACCTTAAAAGGTTTAACATACCACGTCATCTGAATCACCATATTGGCCACTGTAAGTTACAGCCAGTATACCAGGGCACCGTTCAGCATAAATTGGTATAGATCCATCTCTGTTTGCTGCTGATATAGCAATTGTGTAGATACTGTTGACGTAACCATTGAATGCACAGCTGTCATTTACAATACCGCCATTACCCGCACCAAACACAAAAATCGATCCACGACCTTTTCGACCCTTAAAAACAAAGTTTAGAACCAGACATTAAATTGTGGCGAATATAATTGAACATTTGTACGTTGATTTTATTATTGCAACTGATATCCATCAGTCATGATCAAATACCGTTTTATGTAAATAATGATTTCTGTTATATGCGAAACGCACGTCTTTTGCAAGTGTTAGTTTCTCTGATTTTAATGTTTCGAGATGTTTCACCAACGTACGCTTCATCACATAATTTGCAAGAACCACAGTATGTGAATATATTTGCATACTTAAAATTAAATAGATCCCTAAGGCTGACTATTTAAAACTAATTTATTATCAAAACTAAGTACACCAACAAAGTTTCGTTATCATCTCGACATCATTATCCATTAAAATACAAATACAACTGCAATGGAAAATGTACAGCTATATACATACAAATATGTAAATGAGAGTCTTTAAGCGTCATTACATGGTTAGTGATGGGAAAGAATAATACTTGGTAGAGAGCAAAAAAATGTCTGAGGTGTAACTTAATTAAGCTATAATTGATTATAAGCAGTTACAAAAAAATAGCGGGAAATACAATCTAGCAGAATAACAAAGACAAATAAAGGAAAAACGTCAAAAAAATAATGTAACGGTCTCACTTGGGCCCTTTAATAAATGTCCTTAGGCCTACGGTTGTTATTCAAGCAACTCATTCTATAGTGGCCATTAAAGAGTGAGCCGCTCGAATAAAAAGGTAGCGATTTAATAAAATGAAAGTTGAAGAAAATTGAAGTTAGAACAAAAGAGAGCTGAATTAATTACATTGTTAAAACAACTTAAAATAAAAAGTGAGCTTACTCAGTACTCGAAAAGATTGCTATGCTATTGTCTGAGATATCTAAGCTATATAGTCTAGCAAAGCGATGCCATATAGTCTAACATTCCGAGAACTGGCGAGAGCCTGGCGGTTGTGTCTCTGTTAGTTAAATAGTTCTCAATTTTAATCAAATTCCATGGCCTCGACCAAAAAACAGGAAAGAAACATAATCATTAATGAAGAAGACTTCGAGTCGTTAGAAAGTTACTGACAAAAGCTAGTGAGAATATTGAAGTAATAAGGAATTGAACTGAAGACGAAGGTGTCAACAAACAACGGATCCTTTGGACATTTGCAAAACAAAATTGAAACATTCAACTTGAAATATAAGAAACTACATGGCTCTGTATTCGACAATAGCAAAAAAAACTGACAATGTAGTAAACCGTCTATCTACGAAATAAAGAGTCTATCGAAGAAATATAAACCAAACTAAATGATTGCAAAGAAAGATGACTTCATCTTGAAGGACAACCAGAGATTTCAATTTGAGATTTTTGAATATACCATAAAAACCAGACAAAGATTGCGTCAAATATCTTCAAACCATCTGGGAAATCAAGCCAACATCAAGAATGACCACAGGACGCGTCGGAGAAGACCAGGAAAGCCACGTAACATAATCGCTAAATTTAGGAAAGTATTTAAAAACAGGAAAAAAAAGATAATAAGGTCTGGATTGTTGAAGATATGATAAAGAAGGATGTTAACAAGAAAAAACTTTCTTAAAACAAAACAAAAACAAACAAGATTCCATCATGGAAGAATATACATTGATGGTGTCTTGCACAAAGACTAGAGCCATAACTAAAGCAATATATACTTACTAAAATACAGAATTGTAGTTAAATGAGTTAAAACAAAAATGGTCGTACTTTAAGAAAGTTTTTGGGAGTCAGGTTGGCATAGTGGTCATCAGTCGTGTCTCCCACCTCTACGACCCGGGATCGATTTCTGGGCTCGGCATGTGGGCTGAGATTGTTGATCTCAATCTGACTCCGAGGGTTTTTCTTCGGGTACTGCGGTTTTCCTTCCTTTGTAAATTCAACTTTCACGCCAAGATCTGAGCCGTCGAGCGATTAAACATTAGCCTCTGGCTGGAAGAATGGGGAACCACTTCCCTCGCAATTGATGTTAAATAAAGTATTTATTTATTTATTTATTTATTTATTTATTTATTTATTTATTTATTTATTTATCTAATAGAATTGTCACATTATGGCGTGAATATTTTTCGTCATGATCAGTTTAATAATTTTATTAAATCAGAGCTTTCAAGCAAGTTTGGGTGATTACATTGAAAAGTGCACAAAATAATAGCATTATTCCTAATGAGAACCAGGACTTTAATTTACTTCGCCCGAATTACTACTATCCGCATAGTTTTAGTCAGCTCAAGCGTAAAATTGGTGTTTTTTAGGCTTATACGTGCCATGTTATTAAATCATAAAATATGCTTTAGGATTTTCACGGAATAAAAAGTTATAATCTTAAAATGACGTTTCGGCTTCACCTGTACAGCCTTCATTATCTTTGTACGGCCTGAGAAGTATGCTTACTTTTGATGGGGGTTTGAAACAAACGCCCATGTTATCCTTACGCAGGAGTTTTGAGTTTCGGTCTGTAGTTTTTATAGTATATGGACAACAAGTGTAGTCAACAGCATTTTAATCTGTACCTCTACTACTGACTTTAGATTTGTTTTTTGTGTTCAGAAATGAAAGAATACTATTCGCGTTTGTTTATAACCCACATCGAAAGTAAACATACTTCTCAGGTCGTACAAATATGTGTTGCCGAGACTTAAAACAGAAGGCATATACTTATTAAAGTGCGACTGTGGTAAACTGGCAGAACCATTGAATGTCGAGTCAAAGAATACGTGCAATACACGACCAAAGGAAAACACAATCTCTCTGCTATTGTGAAACATGCCTTCGCTAATCCTGACCAACATCCTTTTCTGCCAGCAACTAATTTTACTTTTTTAACACAAGTCAGAGTACTGAGAAAAGACAAGCAGAAGTGACCCATAGCAAAGGTTTTCTTCTTCGCAAAGTTATTCTTGGTACTTCGGCTACAGTACGATTAAATGTCTTACCAATGAGCAGATATTAATTTGTCGCATCTTTTCAGGACTAATAACGTCATTAAGGGCTGATTGACGTGTGTCAATAAGAGGTGTGTCAAGGGGTACGCTTAGTCCCTACGTTTTGTCCCGACCCGTTAGTTCGGCATTGTTTTTGTAACACAAGAAAAAGCAGACAAGTCAATTAGATACAAGAACTACCTTACTGAAATTTTGCTATGCTGTGAATTCTTGCTAACCAAACTCTTACAACATCTTGCCCATTCAAGGATTTGAAGAAAGTATTAAAGTGTTAAATAGTGTCTAATATAAACTAATTGCGATTCTGAGCCAGTGATTCCACATTAAATTGCAGGCTAGCTGGGAGAAAATATATTCCATATAGGCAATATAATGTGGAATCACCGACTCAGAATCGCAATTAGTTTTGTATCGCGATTTTTTCAACTTTTTAACGCGCGGCAATTGCGTGAGCCGGTGATTCCACATTATATTACGTCTCTCTCCCTGAACAAAATGTTAAATGTATGACGATACTATATATTATATATCGTATCATTTGTAAACATTGTCATAACAATACAAACACACGACTAGTTGTTGCTACAAGAAAGGTAGTGCTGGCGACTTAGTTTTCTGACTTAAAAATGCTTGCTTACCACAAATGTACAAAATGTACCAAATATGCACGTTAGCATAGAGGAAAGAGAGATATGCAGGGTAAAAAGTATACTACATCTTTGGGCGTACACATTGACGAGCACCTACCCTGGAACAAACATATTGATGAAATATCTAAGAAAATCTCATCTGCGATAGGTGCTCTCAAACAAGTTAGGCCTTGTATACCAAAAAGCAAAGCACTGCACTAAACCGTTCAGTTTAAGCGGTGTTTTTGGTTAGTAGAGCATATCTATGTTAATTCGCAACGTAACACTATAAACCTATATTTCACTGAAAAGCTTATTAAGTTCTGTAAATCGCTGTTTAATTTTTATTTAGTAATTTCAAATAAATAAAAAGAACGAAACCCTTTTTTTTCAACTTTTGTGTTCTCTTTCGGGAGTTCCAAGTCCAACATGCTGCGTTTGATGGCATCCCTTGCTATATTTTCTTATTTGACACTAATTAAATTCCAAAAAAGTGTCGGCGTATTTTGAAAGGCCGCTTTGTTTTTATTTTACAACCAAAAACCAGAATTAGCGCTTTCGAAAACGAAAGCAGCGAAGTTTTATCGCAATAACTTTAAAAGTCTTTAAAATTTTAAAAAACACTGACACATTTTTGAACTTCAGTTATTTAGCTGTAAAACTGCCAAATTTCAGGGTTATTGGCGAAAAACTCCCCAACTTGGAACCTCGAGTGCTTCGCAGATTTGACATAAAAATAGTTTCGAGAAAAAAGCATTTAAAGTTTTGGCGTTCTTCCAAGCCGACCGCATGATATGTTTATTTTTCTCCGCCCACAAGAACATTGCGCCAATCAAAATCACTTCCGGCCATAATATCTCACGAAGTGCGAAACTGAACAAATCGAAAGAGCTGATTTTTATTATCCGGCGAAACTGACGCCAAAGGGCACTGTCAAAACAATAGAGCATGATGAGCCACTTTAATTCCGGTCAAATTTTCTATACCAAAATTTCGTTCTTTAAATGAGATATTGCAACTTTTTTTGCACATATTTAAAGTTTTACAAATTATTTATCCAAATGGCTAATAATCTGATTTTGGTCATTTTCATCTGTTTCAAACTGAACGGTAACCTTAATAGAGCCTCATTTCGACTATTGCAGTGTAGTTTGGTGAGGTATTAATAATATGTTAGCTGATAAACTTCAAAAAATACAAAATCGTGCTGCCAGGGTCATAACTGGATCGGATCTCGACACAAGTGCAAGTGCAATAATTAGTTCCCTTAATTGGGATAATCTACATACCCGTAGGCAAAAACAATTATTAATATCTACATCCAAATCCTTGCATGATCCCGCTCCTTCCTATCTAAGTGAGTTCTTTGTCCCCTGCGACCAGCCTTACAACTTAAGAGACAAGGAGAACAAGCTGTCCCTACCCAAGCATAGAACTGACTATCTAAAGTGTAGTTTCAGCTACAGCGGGTCAGCTGCCTGGAACAATCTTCCAGCTGAAATACGGAGTATTTCGGAGTATGTTTAAAAAGAAAATCAGCCAATTATAAAACAGGCTCACACACGACAATCATGGAAACCAGTATTTTTAACTGTTTTTATTGTAACTATTAATTGTTGTATACTGATGATTTTACCGTGTTAAAATAAATGTACTGTATCTGTAATTGACAACTGGATAGCAATAGTTGGCACGTACCATAAATTGGCGGAAATGTGGGGTTTTTAAATCGCATATTGATACATCGCATCTGATTTGAAACAGGACTTTGTTTAGTATTTTGACATTTTCCAACTTGGCCTACTGCTTTTTCTGGACTCATTTGGAAATTTAGATTGTTTTAGTAAGAACTTGCTTTAGCGAAACCGATGAAATTAAAAAAGAAACTTCCCTCGAGGTAAGAATCTTTTTCCCAAAGTAAAATGCATGTGATTTTCCAATTGAGGAACCTAGCCCTGCAGAAAAGAAAATGTCGACCAATGATTGACTCCGACTAATAACAAAGAACACGTCGAAGTTAACCCAAAAACGAACACCCGCACAACAGGACAAAATCTGAAACGATAGTTGCGATTAGGATGCTGGCCAGCAATTATGATATCCTATATTAAATGAGTGCTTTTGGACATATTCCGATAAAAGATTTGGCACCTTCTTTAGCCCCTCTTCGTTCTAAAAATGTATTAAATTTTGGACGCTACTTACTGATGCTGATCCATCTTCTAGTGCCTTGGAGGCAAAATATTCTGGTCCCCGAACCTCTCCTAACATTCCTGGCCCCCAACTGTTTGAGTAGATATCAATATAATTTGGATTGAACCTCAAAGCCCGAGCCTCATGCACATCTGTTGCATGTCCTGAGATTAACCTGATCCCTGTCAAAACACAACAGACACTATCGTTTCAGCAACATTCCAACCGTTTCGAGCGTAAAATTGATTTTCTAAACTGTGCTGTAAGGCGTAATAATGTTGAAACAGTTGTTTCAAGTTCTTAACTTTCAATCTTACCATACTTGACATTAGTCACAAACACTCTGTAATTTGTTGGTCACATACATTCTACACTTAGTATATTTAACGAATACTGGAAAAATTGTAAAATTTACAGACCATGTAAATTTATCCAAATTTTATATTTACACTGTTTGTAAATTCGAATTTACATTAACTTCGATTAAAAGTAAGAATTTACATATAATTTA
>JAOTRI020124716.1:0-11854 GCA_028564885.2 Zoanthus sanctaehelenae
ATGTTCGGACAGCAGTGTTAATATACGAATTACTGTATTATTGAGATGGTTTTACTAACAAGATGGACGAATTAACGAGGTGGCAACAGCGACCTGAATGGTAAAAACTTAACTTCCAAATATAAAAGCTGCACATTGGAATCTTCTGAGCTGACCACCTGCTTACCTTATCACACACAATTGATCGATCAGTTGGTTGATCAAATGAATCAGATTTGATCGAATTATTAATCCATTTATCAATCTACCAAACGATCAGTCAATCGGTCAATTGATAATGATAAAAAATCGATCAATTAATCAACTAATCAATCAATCAATCAATCAATCAATCAATCAATCAATCAATCGATCGATCAGTCATTAAAATATTGAATACCGCAATTACTATAAATTAAAGTGGTTTGTTTTGTGGTGGAAAATTACATAAAGCAAACTTATCTCGGATTTCATTGACGTGTTAAGCAGGCTGCACACTAGGCAAAAACAGCGCGGCGCTACATCCGCAGCGAAAAATTCGTCAGGTGCGCGAGTAAGTTTTCAAGCGCACTTGCAGCTGTAGCAACAGCGCTCAAAATTAAACATGTTTGATATTTTTTTGCCGCGCACTTTTTACGCGAAGTTTTTACCTAGTGTGGAAGGCTGAGCGAACTTAGCGCTGGCGCTAATAACCTTCTGTTGTGACTACGCATGCGTAATTTGAAATTGAATAACAAATGGCGCCGTCTGCGGAGGTTGGCTAATTTTTGTCGATAGCAGCGCTCAGTGTGCGGGGATTAATTAAATCAGCTGACTACACTAAAGTTTTTCGCGTCGAAAGTAGCGCAGCGCTGTTTTCGCCTAGTGTGCGGCCTGCTTCAGCGATGTTTATTTAATCAAATATGTAATTCTAAACCATATTTCCCAGTTAAAGTTAGAAATGATTCTTAGCTTTTTGTGACGAAATGTTTTGTTCCCACTTATTTAAATACTGAAAGTTTTCAAATCAAAGCACCAATTTTGAAAGTGATAGCTTTGGGAAGGTTAGTAGATTATTGAGTTGATATGATTAATATAAAGCATATTGATTATATAAACTCGTCAACCTTGCTATGGGTCTTTGATTTCTACTGATTTCAACACCTTAAATAGTCAAAACATTTTTACTAAATGGAATTTGGTAACTTCAGTTATAGAAACAAAAAAAAATAGAAACAAAATACTCCTCTAGAGTTTAATTGGAGCACATTCTTTCTAAAAGTTATTTCTCATTCTTTTGATGCACATAAGCTGACATGAGATGACGTTAACCTGGACAACTGGGGTTCACGCACTCAACTTTTTCCACGTAGCTGTCAATATCGGACGGACAATTTTTTCCTTCGCTTCTCTTTCTCTGGTTACATTCCACCCAATGTTTTCTTACTCCTTTGCCACAGCTAACACTGCAATTGTTGAATTCAGCGGGCTGTTCTTTAACCGAATTAATCTTAGGCTCAAGATAGTTTTTTGCAGTCACCTGCGATAAGAGACCTGCAAATAAAACAGAATTTTGATGAGAAAAAGAAATATTGCAAAACTAGTTATTTCTAAAGTAATGTGAGTGCTGCATGCGAATACAATATTTTTTCGTAATGACAATGTTGTTCTCTTGGTATTTCAATGTGTTTGGATTTGAACCACTGGTTGCATGTATCGTGTGTATTGAAATGCTAGTGACATCCTTGAAGAGTCTCTCGAAACGGTATGTACTTCAACCACTTGTCGTATGTATCGCATGTTGTCTGATAGATTACACTAGATTACTACCTCTACAATTATAGCTGCAATTGAAGTAGTTTGGAGGTTGTTTCGTTTGAAATCGAAATCGAAACATTACCCTTAAAAAAACAAATCATATCATTTGGCACCCAAATGGAATGTTAAACAATCTCTTAACCGATTAGTAAGCAATCAACTGTCCAGAGGGCATTTATCGAGTTGAATAAAGAGATTAAAGATTGTTAAACAGATCTAAGACGATCCTTTGGTAGAGGAGGGAAGTTTATTTTTTCTTGGTGGAGGGAGGAAAGTCTGTGTTTCCTAGGTGGGGAGGGGAGTTTTTCTTTGCTTTGTGAAGAGAAGAGCTTTTGTTTCCTTGGTGGGGTAAAACTTAATGTATTTTATTTTTTTGGTGGGAGAAAGAAGGCTATGTTTGGTTGGTATCGTGGTGGGGAAGTATGTATGATAACATAATATTCTTCTAAAGAACAGGTTAAATGCTAAATAGGAGATTTTCCGGCTGCTCTTAAAAATTCCAAAGTCTATTGAATGTAATTTAAAAAACAAAATTTTAAGTGCTCCAACTTACCGGTCATACAACCAAATATTTCTGCTCTCAAGCAGATATGATCCCCATACCACGACATTGGGTAGATGCGTACATAGCGAGCATCAAACAGTTTTTCGATCCACAGAACTTTTACAGAATCTTTGTCGTCTGGTCCAGATAATGCCTTTTAGAAAAAATTAAAAGAAAATGTTTTCAAGAAAGAATAGAGAATGGATTAGGTTGACACCTTGTTGGCACATAATCGAACCTTTCAGTAAAACGTTTTTCGTATTTGCAAGTTGTTAAATACACAACATTCGTTTGAAACCAGAGCAAAAGTGTTCACTAAAGATTTCGTGTTCGCAATAAACAAAAAGCAATACTTGTCGAATATTAAAAACTCTAACTAAATTAAAAATTGAACCATGGGAACAAAACAAAGGTATAATTAATGTCCATTCTCTATAGACTCGGGCTAAAAAGAGTGTTTTGTCTGGTTTATAGTCCATAGGAACGATTTATAACAAATCACCACGAGTGCTCTAGTTTCATAAACCGGCGGGAGCTTGCGCTTCAGAAAAATGTTAATCTAAACCCTTTCTGTCTTTATAGTGAAATCATTTGTGGGATGTGGGTTTGATAATAATCAAATGCATGGCAGCACACACGTGATAGTAACTAACTTGGAGCCACTAAAATATATAGTGGAGCTTGTTGATAACTAACATGATTACTCAAATTAAATATATCATAAAAGAGAAAAACTTGATGGAAGCAGCCGTGGACAGCTGTTTCAGCCTTTTTAGACCTCATCAAAATGGCATAGCTCACCAATACTGATAGCACAATACTCGTTAGATTTTGTCTAAACTCATTTTATTTACATTATTATTTATATCTTTGTTTTTCTAGTTTTATTGACATTTAGGTTGGGCCACCTATGTAATTGTTTCATATGTAAGAACCCGTATGTAGAACTTGTGGTCGAGAGTTTGTAATAAGGAAAACAAGTCGAAATATTATTCCCTCCTCCATTTAACTCGAACCTCTCTCAACAGATTTGGTTATTATGATAAGAGGCTCTTTTAAAAGTTTGCGGCTACAGCAAGTAGAGACGGAATGCAAAAACATTCAGTATATTAGTTTTAAGAAATCTCCATGCCTGTACATTTGACTCCTTTTCAGCGTTCGGTTGATTTCTACTTCATTTCACAACCTGCTATCATCTAGGCGGCAGCCCACTGATAACACGCAAAACAAAACAAATATTGTTGTTCCAGATCACCTTGAATTTTTACTTATAACTGGAACAGAGAGGTCATTAATTTTACAATAGAGTGGCCTCTCTTTTTTCTCGTATTAACTTAAATAGGTATTGAAACAATTATATTGTTACACTGTTGACATATAACTGAAGTCAAGATTGTTAAACTGGATGCATGTTTACTCGGGCTACGCTTAAGCTTGGAACCTCAGAAATGTACACGATCTATAATGCGTGTTTTTGTCGATATGGAATTTTGAAGTGTTAAATACTTTCATTCAACTTTAAGTTCACACACAAAATTCTTTAAGCAAAATTCCAAGTGAGTGTTCCTAGCTGTGTATGTGTATGAGGACTTCAACCAATCAGCAATAAAATCGTGGGATCGTCGCACCGCTGGCCGACTCAAGTAGCTATAGTAACGCAGGCTTACACGTTTGTCGATACGTCGATAAATAGGATATGCAGACACTCGGCTTACCACAGGTAGCCCAAGTAAAAAACGACATTTTTCAAACTAGTAGTCGCACACATGTTCCAGCAACCTTTGCCGTCCTCAGTGCGAAATGGCTTACTGAACTTAATGAACAAAATGAATTAGTGATACTAAAAACAGTGAACAATGTTAAGAAAGAATTGTTGGTTGAGAGAGGGTTTCATAGAATTAATATATAAATAGCTATTTTAGTTTTGAGATCAATTTGAGCTGAAGCTAGTCTTAGCTTGCTAAAGTAACTGGTAGAACTTAAAGAATGACATTTGTCAGAAGCAGCAAGATGAAGTACCGTATGTACTATTTTTCTTTACAGAAACGTACACAAATAAGTCACTACGCAATTCGAATTTCCTCTCCACAACGCTTTAAAAACACTTACCTGTTCCGTACCGTTTGTTTGTTGGCAGTCGAACTTTCTACCACTATCACTGTGACATAATTTAAAGCTGGTCACATAATTGTCCAGTATGGAAGGGCCTTGTATAGCCACTCCAGTAATTGTCCTTTCATCCTTGAGGTCGACAGTCAAATAAGGGGCCTCATCATCAATGTCTGCACACCAGGCAGTCTTTTGAGGGTCGTCATAAAATTTCACAAGATTAAGACGTGCATAGAACGGCTTGTGTGGGTTCAAATAAGAAGAAGCTGTTATCTGACTGTCTTTGATCTTCATGCTTTCCATCCCGATTGGAGCGAAACATTCTGTAATAACAAGTACTTTATTTCAACGCTTTTGAGTTACAACACATATATCTTAATACAGAAATGAAAGAATTTGTTCAAGTGAAAGTGTTGCTTACAGTGTGATCAGACTTGTTACACCCCTTGGTAATAGACCCAGCGAAATCGAGACTCCCACTGGGATATTAGAAACAAATCGCTTGTTTAGAAAAAATTTCGCTTGATTGTTTCTTGACTTAGATGTATGCTAAGCACTTGTTTTACGTAAGCAAGTCGTAAAATATAGTAAACTGACTTGCTACCCAGCTTTAGCACTGAAGACAGGTAAAAAATATCAGGGTTGATTAAGTAAATTTAAATGGTTCTAGGTTTTTGAAGCATTTATAGCACGACGTGACTACCTACTCAAAAAGACCAGACGCAGCAGTATTAAGAATTCCCCTGCATGGTCAGCATATCGCTTTCAGCGAAATAAAGCGCTTAAATTATAAAAGTCTTCTCATAATAATTATCTCAATCAAGTAATTGGTGTAAGCCTGAAAGAGAAGCCCAAAGATTCTGGAGCTTCATCAAGCGCTCAAGATAGGAAGGCATATGAATACCAACACTGCGCGAGGGCGATTCAGTATTTATCTCTGACAAGGGTAAGGCTGATCTCTTGAAAAAATATTTTGAGAGTGGTTTTCTTCTTTCCACCACATCGATTAGTCACAATTGTTATTCATGCACTGGTGACATTAGGTTTGACGAAGCTGGTATCCTGAAACTCCTAGCAAACTTGAATACATCTAAGTCAAGTTGCCTTGATGGTATTTCATCAGGCTTCCTGTATGACTCGTTGAAGGAGGTATCTGGTATGCTGACATTCATTTTCCAAAAGAGTTTCGACTAAGAAACCCATCTACGTGACTGGTCTCAAGCCATGGTTGTTCCGGTTCACAAGAATCAAACAAGGATAATACAGCAAATTATCGTCCGATTTCCCTTAGTTGCCTCACATGCAAACTCATGGAACATATTACACACTGCCACCTTAACAAACGCCTGTATACAAATAGCATTCTATCTTCTGTTCAGCATGGCTTTCGCCCCGGTATGTCTTGTGAAACTCATCTGGTGCTGTCCTGTCACGATTGCGCTAACATTTTAAATTAGCAAGGCCAAGTTGATTATCTCTTACTAGACTGTAGCAAGGCTTTCGAATAAGTCAGTCACACTAAGTTGCTACATAGGCTCGGGTATTACGGAGCTTCTGGGAAGACGCTCAAGTGGATATCTGATTTCCTACTCAACCGCACTCAGTTTGTGGCTGTAAATGGTTCTCACTCCAGCACTTCACCTGTCACCTCTGGTGTACCGCAAGGACCAGTACTCGGCCCGACCCTTTTCTTATTCTATATCAGTGACATCGTCGATGTGCCAAAATCTGAACTTCAACTCTTTGCCTACGAACACGATTATCGAACACTCCAGGAGGCTTCAGACTGGCAGATTAACTTTAATGTATCGAAATGTCATCTACTTTGCATAACGTACAAGCGAAAGCCTTTTGAATCTAGATACTCTGCTAATTCTGAAGTCCTTACGAAGGTTCCTCAATGTGATTACCTTGGTGTTAGATGCTCCGAAAACCTTTGCTGGGGTGCGTACTGTCTTAAAGTTGCTTCTAAGGCCAGTAAGACCTTTGGCCTAATAAGGAGAACGCTGAAGCCATGTTGCAGTGAGGAAAAGGAAAGATTATACAAGACTTTGGTAAGACCGACCATAGAATATGCATCCTCCTCTTGGAGTCTTACACTGACACAGATATCAATCTCCTGAAGCAAGTGCAGAAGAATGCCGCCCGTTTTGTGTGCAACAATTACAAATCCACAACAAGTACTTCTAGTTTAGTTACTTCCCTCGGATGGGATACATTAGAACATAGGCGTTTGCTCCACCAGTCAGTTTTTTTTATAAATTCCATAATGGTCTTGTAAATTATCAATTTCCTGATTCTGTTACGCGCTCTAATTCCCGCAAGCCCACTAGCAGCCCTAGTCTTAGCTATGAACGGCCACAATCAAATATATTAGCTCATAACTATTCTTTCTTTCCACAAACATTCAGAGTCTGGAACTCTATTTCCTAGTGAAGTAGCAACATCTTCTAGCTTAAAAAGCTTCAGACATACAGCGCTGCCTGCTATTAGATTTCTTAAAGTGCCAAGTCAATTGCACAGGCTTTATACCGCGGCCATCCCCGCCCAGTATTAGAGAAATCTACCTTGGGTGTATCTGGTCTCAGCTCTAAATCATAAGAACTAAAATTCAAAATGCTATCTATCTTGGAAATCAATAAACAATGACAACAATGACAAACGGATGTTGTTAATAACAAGTATTTCTTACTACTTGACCGCTCGTTTATCTATGAGTAAGATATCCTATTAAACACTAATGTACCTTACCCTTTTCAAACTGACATTTATTCATTAACATTTTAATCTCGTCCTGTTTAAGCGCTGAGTCTGCCATGTAAAAGTCGTCAACCAAGCCGTCAAGGAGCCTGTGTCCCTTGTGTTCACCAATTCCCGCTCTCTCTTCCCAGTCCT
The DNA here is from genome assembly GCA_028564885.2 of Zoanthus sanctaehelenae. Taxonomy (NCBI): domain Eukaryota; kingdom Metazoa; phylum Cnidaria; class Anthozoa; order Zoantharia; family Zoanthidae; genus Zoanthus; species Zoanthus sanctaehelenae. Next base: position 7,325 of record JAOTRI020124716.1, read on the forward strand.
GGCTCAACTTTCCTGATCCTTCACCTAAAAAATACATTTTACAACTGTGTTTCATTCAGTATCAGTGGGTTTCTGGCATTATTAAGCTACAGAATTGACACAGGAGCACCTTTAAACAATAACCCCAAAAATGTTAAAATGAAACTGGACCATTTTAAATTTATTGGTTTAAAAGGCTGCACAGGTATTGTTAATCAAAAAACATGATTTGTAGTGCAAATTAAACAAAAATACGGTTAGTAAGGAACCTATCTTTCTTTAGTTGTTCATTTCAATGAAAACAAAGGAATGTTCTTTACAAAATTGAGCTGAAAAGGTTACACGTATCTCAAATTGTGTTTCATATGAAACCAGTATGTAGCGAATTTATAACAAAAATATAAAATGAAATATATGCACTTTATTTGACTTCAAACGTTCCTAACTACAACTACATCTAAACACGTTAAAGTATCTATGTAATAACTATCTACTATCTTACCTCGCATAATAAATTTAGCGTTAACATAAACGTCGGCTTGCCCAGTTCTGGAATTATATGTGGCGGCAATATGTGTCCACACAAAAATGTTAATCACGTCCTCTGTAGTTACATTGAAAACAATGTCTCCCTTCTCATTTCTGTGAAACCATCTCACAGAGCCACCGTCAGTCTCCAAATGATATTGTCCATTGCTGTGCTTGGAGTTGGAGCCTCCGATGGTGTCAAACAAAGAGTTTGCTCCTTGAATTGAGAACAGTTTTATCCATATTGCTATGGTAACGGCCTCTCGTGGTTTCCGTCGGAAATTATTGCCATCAAAGATAATGTCTCCACCATTAAGATCGACACCAAAGCCGCACTCCTCGCTGAATTTTGAAATGCGAGCAAAGTTTACAATTTTTGCGTCGTTGCGTTGATCTGACTCATCGACAATGATGTTTTGTTGGTAGATTTCTTCAAATCGCAAGAATACCACCGCTTTCTTTTTTACTGAAATGCAAAATGGAACCGATTGTTTTAAAATCGGAAGAAGAATTTTCTAGGCGAATTCAGTTGCTCTATGGGCAGTGCTTCCATCAGGTTAATGAAGGAGCAACAAGTCTTCAGCCACAAATTGGCATGATTTGAAGAAGGAAAAACGGTTGTTTTCTACGAGGCGTGGACTTAGTAATGCTACCTCTATTCCTTAAATTACAAATCTCAATGCACTTCAACTTTTTTTGTACTAGCAAACAGTTTGCCAGGAAAAAAGACTTTATAATAAACAATATTGTTTCGATACCTTCCTCAGTTAATCTAAGGGCCTTATCGTATGAGGTGAGAAGTCTCTGGGAGTAGGGATATCTCGGTCTGCAGAGTTATCTTGGGACAAGTCGGATTTCTTTACATTTATTCTATGTTCCAGCTTTTCCTTTCACATAAAACCGAGGCAATTCGGGGGTGCAAGATATCTCGGTCTGGAAGGTAAAATTAACGTTGTTTCCGTCGATGTGAACGGTTCACTCCGAAATATCTATGGTGTTAACTTTGTGGATTGTGCGCATTTGTTCCTATAAAAACGACGTTAGATATCTTATGTGAACCAAGGACAGTCTCATTCCAACCCAGTCGAGATATCTTGCCTCATTTGAACATGCCCTAATCACTAGTCCCTTGTGCAAACTTTCTAAAAGAATATTTAAGAGTAAGGATAGGTAATGTTTCCCAATAATTGTCTACAAAAAAAATACCTTTCTAGATTACCAGCTATGTCTAGCTTAAACAAAACAAAACAAAACACTCACACACAAACACAAACACAAAAAATCCGAACAAACAAATTGCTTTTATAATAAAAAGGTGAAGCAACACATAGACAGAACGTTAAAAGATTGAGCTATTATTTGTGTATTTCGGCTCCCAGTTTCGCAAGTTTAGAGATCAACTCTGTAAGTCTTTGAGCCTAAAGAACACCTGCACATCTGTTCAACATGGTTTATAATTTGTTATCGAATAAGAGAAAGATTACTCACATGTGACAGGCATTGTAATATTATCTTCATCTTCGTCATTATCGTCAAGGAAAGTCTTATCATCTTAGAATAATATGTAAACAATCTGTTAAAGTATTTTCGAAGAAAACTAGTGCTAATGTTATTGCTAATGCTTATGTTAGTGCTAATGTTAAATGCTAAGACTAGTGTTAATACTATTGCCAAAGCCAGCGCTAATGCTTAGACTAACGATAATGCAAAAACTAGTGCTAATGCATGCTAATCAATTTCTGTCCTAATGCTCATACTAATGCTAGTGCAGATGCCAATGCCATTTCTATTGCTTGTACTAATAATAATGCTAAACGTAGTGCTACTCCCAGTTACAATGCCAGTGCTAAAGGTTATGCTAGTGCTAACGCTAAACCTATTACTAATACTGTTAACAGAATAAGACTTCGCTAATGATAAAACTTCTCAAGAAGAACAATTATCGTAAACTTCTTAAAGCTTTAGGCAAGTTTTTATAGTCAAATCAGATGCTAAGAACTGCATGTTATTACACTTAACAGAATGAGAAGCAGTAACCTACCTGTTGTTGAAGGGGTAACACGGCTTGACGCAATACCTGGAAACACATGAAGAAATGCCGCATAACGCAACGTGAGTAATAGCTATTGCTATTTGAAATTGAGTTCTCCATAAAAATTTGATAGAAATATAAAGCTGAAAATATGCATTTAAAGTTGTCAAAAAGAAACGCTTTCGGTACATTTGATCATCTTCAATAATAAGTAAGATTTATTTATATTGTTTGCTTTATTTCAGAGGTTTAGTCTAGACATGAAATGAAATCAGTTGCTTATTTCAGAGTTAATGCATTTTCTTCTCCAGTGAAGAATCGGGAGATTGGTAGAGCCTATTCCCCGGGAGGGTACTCGACCGCATGAGATTTATGGGGATGTTCTGCCCCATAGGTTATGGTTTTCAAGCTCTAGAGTCTGGGATAGGGTATCGTATTGTCTAAGGTCTGCGATAGGGTATATAAATTGGCATAGGGGAAGGATTTAATTGTCTGGGATAGGGTACAGTTTAAGATATTTATGGTAGCATCTATGGCATTTACAATTCGACCAGCACAGATTTACCTTCGGTTCCATAAACACGCTAACGTTACGGTTAGGTAGCTTTTAACGCATGTTTAGGGGTAGGGTATCAATTTTATACACTAATAGGTCTGGTGTAAGGTCAAGGTTTTGAGCTTAGGGCGACACACTCCACCCACAAAGCTATTAGAGTACCCCATATAAGTCTAAAATAAATTCAAGAGTATGATTTGAAAAATTATTAGTCTTTAAAGAAAAATTTAAAATCTTCATGATGTCCATTGCCTTAAACAAGCAACCTAACAAGTAAGAAAGTAAATCATAAATTGAAGACATTGTCTTTTTTATCTGATGGAAACTTCCTCAAAGTAGGTTGAAAGATTATGTTTAATTGTATGTGTTGTTGCCTTTGTTGTCTGACTAGGACACTCTACCTGTTTCATTTTGACAACCGTAGATTTCCATTCGTATACAGTTAGTTAATCCACTCCGCGATAAGGGTTGGAGGCGTACGTATCTCGTCTTAACTGCCGGAAACCAGTGCGATACCACAGAATTGCGATCCGTGTTCCCCGTAAAGTTCTGCGCATGTTTATTACAGTAAGCATCAATTGTCATGGCACATTAGCCAAATTATAGCTAGTGTTAGAGTTTGGCTTGTATTTCGCCCTTTTTTATGAAATTACCGTGGATAAACTTTTGCCTAATTTTAATAATATTTTACAATTAATGTGAAGACCTGGTTGGCGCAGTTGGTAAGATCACTGCTTTCCAACCCCAAGGTCCCCAGTTCGATCCCGGTACTTTGCCAAGATTCGATTATTTGTGTGACGTTCTTGTCCGCCTAATCCAACTTAGCTTTCCATCCTACCGGGGTAGGTAAATGAGCACCAGCATCTGCTGGGAGCTAACCTGCGATGGATTAGTGTCCTTTCCAGGGGGAGTCAAGGACTCTCATCCGCTTAACACTGCGGAATCCGGTGATAAGCGCCGGCCCCATGGACCACTAGGTTCGTTAAAGGATTTAGCTTAGCTAATATTATTTTACGAATAATTCTAAGACTAAGAATATAATTTTGCACGTCTGTAAAAAAAAACCGTTGCTGATTACATATTTTACAACTGCACTCTAATTCCAAAATGGCAATGCCATGTACAGATGTACTACGTTTAATACTATTCTATAACATTACTGATTACATGTATTACAATTGTACTCTAATCCCAAATAGCAAAGCCATGTACAGATCTATTACCTTTAATACTATTCTATAACATTATTGATTACATGTACTACAATTATACTCTAATCCCAAATTGCAAAGCCATGTACAGATCTATTACCTTTAATACTATTCTATAACATTACTGATTACATGTACTACAATTGCACTCTAATCCCAAATTGCAAAGCCATGTACAGATCTATTACCTTTAATACTATTCTATAACATTACTGATTACATGT
>JAOTRI020124727.1:0-11853 GCA_028564885.2 Zoanthus sanctaehelenae
TTTTTTTTAATTTTTGCATTTCAACTAATGATATTGTGCAGAAATGACAGTTTATTCTTGCATCACTGGCCTTCCAAGCTTAAATAAACTACTACAGTTTGCTTTAAAACCAAAGTCGAAATATCTTTCTTTTGTTTAGCAAGATTGAAATTGTTAACTTAGTGAGTATTCCAGAAATCTTTTAGGGCGGTATAGCTGCAAAAGGGTTAAGAGGTTAATGGCATGCTGCGTCTGGTAAACAGCTTTGCAAAACGATAATGTTTACACCATATTTTTCTCATTAAGATGTAACATTTATCTTTTTGGAAGATTAGCAATAGGTACTGGGCCAATACACTTGTGAAGCAACATATCTAGAACAAAGACTCGGTACAAAAAACACGAAACAAAGAAACAATTTAATCTTCTTTGTAATTTGCAAAGTTTCTTATGAAAAACAATTTATTCTAACAACTTTGGTTTTATGAATTAGTTCTTTATCCCTACTGTAACTCCACGGAAAGTGATACAGAAATAAGTAAAATCTTTCAATACCTCGATGACCTTTGACGTAAATATTTTTACTTTATGTTGCCACAAAACGAACATAGGACCTAAAACCCAACAAAAATAAATTAATTTAATATAATTGAAATAAAAGAACTTTTTTAGTTTATCATTAAAATTTTCAAATTTTTTATTTTGATAAAGATTGAAAAGCTTAACATAACAGCAGGTTACCATGAATTACATTACGTCATTTAACTTGACTGGGCCTTAAATGGGGTCAAATTAGCATAAGAGTCGATAAGAGTTGATGTGAGTTCAAACTCTCGCTCTCGTTTGGCTGCCAATTTTCATGCACTCTCATCGACTATCGTGTGCTTTCATCAATTTGAGCTTGTTCAAATTTTGCATGGGAGTCGATGGAAGTTTTCGGTCGTTTGATTCCTACAAGAGAGCTGATGAAAGTTTTTGCATAGGTCAGATTTGGGGAGTTGTGGGCTCAACTCTCAACTCGAAATAAACAACAAGAACACTAAAATTTGTCATTTCTCCACACGCCGCTATATTTCCTATTGGCAACTCGTCGATAACATGGCAAAACGTTTTCTCCTTGTGTCATTTTATCTACTACCTTATTTTACCACGCTTAGGCCAAGCTTCTTTATATTTTCTAAAACTATTATAAACAATCACTCTCCCGATGTCTTGCGTAGGCGATCAAAGGTCAATGATAGAGGATGAGAGTTGAGCCAAAACTCACATTCAACTCTCATCTGTGAACTGTTATCGACTTTCATGCCCGTTAGACCCTACCTTTACATTCGTAAATCGCGTGAGTTGAGTATTGTGAACTAGCTAACAATTCAAATTGCTGGAATTTTCATACTTATTGTTCTTCTTGTATAATAATAGGCAATGGCAGCAGCGCTGATCCGACTAACGGAGCTGTCAAACACAATATTTTTCTAGCTACAGTAGGTAAACAAGTAAGGGAAAATTGACTGCAAAATGAAGCAAGTGTTTAACGTCGCAGAATTGCTCTAACTTGTTAGATTATAAGACAGGCATGCAAAGATCTGGAGGGCAAGTGACAAGGCCAGCAAGAACAAAGTATTTAATGGAAAAGACAAAATAAAACAGAATTTGATAATTTACAGCAGACAACTCAAGGTTGAAAACTGTTTTATTCTAGCTAAAACATCATCTTTACAGTTTAAGGTTGGGTTTTATTCATACTTAATACTCAATTCAATCTAAGTGTTGTGAGTTTGTACAAATATTTCAAACTTACTACAAGTTCCTGCATTAAAGTTGGGGACTGTATAAATTCTGAAGGCTTTTAGCAGGACCATTTTTGGAACATACGTCAGGTGATTCCTTAACAGGTGGCCGTAATATAAAACATAGCGACGCTGGCTGGGTATAGTCACACCCTTGGCATTGGAGGTCCTTGCATCACCATAATATTTTAGAGCTTCTTCTGTTTTCTTAAAGAAGCCATTGTGGAGAAGATAGGCACAGATCATTACACCTGTCCTTCCCTGTCACGGAAAAAAACATTAAAATAAAAAAATCACAAAATGAAAAGATTTTCAAGTAATCATAATAATAACTAAAAGAACTTTCGGAAACATTTCTTAATGGCCACGTCCTATGTCATTCTGATTTACACTAAAAAGAACATCTAAAATTGCAGAATAAATTGCAGTGTGGCTGAGGTTGACCGAAACTCGGGCTTACAGCATTTTTTGTTTTATAGCTTTACAAGTTTTGATATCTGTAAAGGAAGAGGTTTTTAGTCAGTTTTTAATGACTGCATATACAAGTTTATGTTTATTTCAAGTGAACTATATGGAGGGGATGGCTGCTTTTCCAATATCGGTAAACTATATGGAGGGGATGGCTGCTTTTCCAATATCGGTAAACACGAGAAGGTTAAATAATAGGGCTGCCCACAATCAACCTGAAATAATCAACCGAGTAAACAAAACACAGCCGTTGTTGAATAACTGCAATTTTACATTGAATTTTACGACCTTGACATATATGGGATGAAAATTAGGGATCTATTAAAGCTGAGGAAAATGACAAGAGGAACATATTATCTTGCTCTCAGAAAAGCATGTTTAAAGTTTTACCATATAGTCGTTAAAGCTACAGTATATTACTATAGAAGCACAGTACCTTGAAATAATTATAATATTGAGACAACAAACAAATAATTGTAATAAAGGAGTAGCAAATAAGTTGAAAACAGATTTCCGGTACTCTTGCTTCTTCTCTGGAGTTAATTGATAACTGTAGCCTTTTTACATATATTTCATTTCATATGCTTGTCCTATTTAACAGCTAATTAAACATTTGTCAAGAATAACCAGAAAGACAGGGTAAAGATATTGAAAAGTCAAGTTAGTCAAGTGTACAAGCTGTATGGTTTTGCTGACAGACTTTAAATTGAAAAGGAAATACTGAAGTGATGTTTTTGCTAAGAACACAGGGTGATTCCTTGCAAACAATCAGACTCGCCATCTTAATCGCATCTACTTGTAGTGTTGGCCACAGACCTTCGTTGAGAAATCGTTTGCAACAATGAAAAAAGAACATGAGTGTGCTAAGATATCTGATATACAGATCCATAATAACAAAAGAGCGATGTAATACCGTCACAGAGCTTTAGACAATGTTATCAAGAACCAAGCTTTATTTCAATACACATCGTTTAACTTTCCATGAAACCTAATAAAATATGTGTTGCGTTTAATAGAAGCAATGGCAACGATGCTCCACATTACGCTTCAGGACCATGTACCTTTAAATAATTTAGTATATTCATTTCGCCTATGGCATCAAAGGGGCATTCAAACTGTTCAAGACTTGTAGTAAATATAATTGTAATATTCACTTTATCAAATTATTGCATAAAAAATACTGACACTTGTCCTGTAGAGTTCTTGTAGGAAGGTACACTTACTTGGTGCAGCCTCGCCCCCAGGTTGCACTCTACATATGTTACATCCAAGGAGGCTATAGCTGCATCCAATAATACAGTTGAGATCAGAGGATTAGAGGTTTCCAGACAATATTTGAAAGTAAGTAAAACTGTGCTACTATAGTTTGAAAACCATTGCAAAGAGATATTAGTGGAACTATTCATCATAACATCAAAAATGTGCAGTAATGTTTAACAAAAGAAATGTTGCATTTAATGTCAGACTTGATTGCAAATTTGAGTGAATTTCATATGCTGGTCAGATTGCAACTTATCAAGTTCCTGTAACATCTTTACAACTAGTATTGTATTCATAGACTGAATTTAAGTGGAGGTGAAGAAAAACAAACACATTATTTATAAATGTATTTTGTGGAGACTATTTAATTAGAAAAAATCAATATGATTTAGTGGCCACAGTGAGAATAGAACAAGTAAAAATAAATCTTGGTATCAATCTGGCACCCCCGAAATGAAAAAGTAAGAAATGTTATTTTAACTTTTTGAAATACAGCTGTAATTTATTTTACAAATTGCAGCTAATCAGTTACTCACTTAAATAACGATTCCTAAAAATTAATATAAAACATGCTCACCTTTCCCGCTTTACAGTGAATTACTGCTACATTATGATCATCAGCATTCAACCAATTGTCAACATCATCACAAAATGGTCCCATCAGTGCAAATGGCGGAGCATTATGGTCATCAAAAGCAAATGTTGCCACTGTTATCAATAATACAACAAACTTTGTAATATTTTTTGGAGCTTCCCTTTAAACATATTGGAGTTGTGTACATATAATCATAAACTGACTATTCATTCACACTGTAGTTGTAGAGTACAAAATACATTTAAAATAACTCAATTTATGTATGTAATCATAAAGACTATTCATTCACGTACTTTGGTGGCCAAGACCAAAGCAAAATAACACTTAAAACTACTTAAATTACGCATTCATTTTACTGTGGTTACTTAAACCAGTATCGCCGTATAGTTAAAATTTTGGTCTGGGATGGATGCACTTTATTGGCTTTTCGTAAAGCAGATCATTTATTGCTTAAATCAGTCGTGGCTGCTGTCATTCAACTTGCCAAGCACATAGCATATGATTTTTCTTCTTGTCTTTTTGATCAATGAACATTGGTTGACTGGGCCTAAAAAACACTATTGCTATATTTTCGTCTTTTTGCTGACATTTCAATTTCACAATTTCTCAGGTTTTGTAGATCTTTCTCCAAAAGTAAAGTGCGGGCATTTGTCAGCTAAGTCTCCAAATTTACAGTTGAGGTGCTCTTTCATGACTCGCATTCTTATCATACAAATGTTGTTCCACCAGGTTTATCAGTTTCTGAGGCGTTTATAAACCTATTACTCCGCGTAACCAATAGTTTCTCAATCTGCTCCTCGTCAAGTGGATCACAGGCATTTGGACAGTTTCCCTTCACAGCAGACTTGGTCACGAGCTATATCCATTTTGAAAATAACTTCTTCTTCAGGTCTTTCTATTCTCCAATGTTGAAGCACTCACTTCAGACTCCGGTCTTTCCAAAAAATATCTTCTCAGCCCATTTTGGTAAGTAGTTTGTGTTCCAGGCTCTTATTCTTCACCTTCTTTTCCCATTCAAGCTTCTATCTCTAAATTCTACGAAAAAAATGCTTCAATATACTGTTAGCTGTTTGCTTTTATCTGTGGAGAGGTTGAGTGGTTTTCCGAATCGTTGTATATTCAAGGTTGTTAGCCAGCAGACGACTGTATTAGTCCTCTCTCACTGTTGTATGGATTTGAAATTTGTTCATACTCTCACTGATGCTGCTCAAAGTCTTTTGGACATCATCAAAGTCAAAAATCAATCGAAAACATGGCAGCTTGTCGCCATTGTCTGACATTTTCCTTCACGACATGTGGAAAATATGTTGCAGAAAAAAGCCTTACAAAATAAAAATGTACATAAGTAAGGATTTTTTAAAAAGTCGGCCATGATGACTATACTAAGAGCTTAAGTTACTGTGGAAAGAAGACAGGTATTGAGTAGTCACTGTTCAACCTCTTCACACAACTCCTCCACAGGTCCCACAAATCCGGTAACCTGTTTGTTGCATCTTCAACACACAAAATCTCTCCCCGACCTTGCGATCACTCTCTTTACTTTCACAGATCTACCATGTATCCATTTCCCACATTTCACACACAACACTGAAATTGCCATTTGCTTCCCACGAACGCCACATGGATCTATTTTACTTACACTCTTTTCACCTTCAGAACCACTCTTTAACACTTTTGTCTTCCCATGGTTCTCCTTCAGCCCCTTGCTCTCGAATGCCTTCTTCCATTTCCAGAACTTCTCTCTCAGTCACCCCATCGATTTACACGTCAAAACCAAGTCGTTCGTATACATCTCACTCATTGAATCACTTCTCACACTCTTAGTAACCACATCAACCACAATCGCAAAAAGCAATGGTGACAATGCAGATCCCTGACAATGCATTTCCCTTGTTTCGTCTTTTTTCAGTTTCTACGCCTTCCTTCTTTCAATCGCTTCCTTTCTCACCACTTTCTTCTTAACCAGATCTGTGACCACCAGAATTCTGTGAATTATCTGACTACCTTGAATCAGTTATCCTTTGTAAAGAACCGTAGTTAATCAATGGTGATTTCAATCAACCTTCTGCTACTGATACTGTGAGATTTACAGATCTCCTTGACTAATTTGGACTTCAACAACACGTAAAAGTACCTACTCATGTCCATGGTCACACGCTAGACCTTATCATAACCCATCACAGTGAAAACCTTATTTGTGATCAACCTTGTGCCGATCAGCTGTTTTCTGATCATTTTACTGTGGTTTGACATATTGATATGCTCAGGCCTTTTAAGGTACGTCAAGAAATTACGTTCAGGAAGTTGAAATCTGTCAACATAGATACACTTGGATCTGACCGTATGAAGTCCAGTCTGTGTGCCTCTATTGACATCATTACTGATGTCAACCAACTGGTCAACATAACTCTACACTTGCTTCTTTGTTAGATAATCATGCACCAACAAGAAAAAAGACCCTTGTTGTACGTCCGTGTGTTCCTTAGTACTCAGACGAGATAAAGGCTACAAAAAGACTCCGACAGAAGGCAGAGAAGAGGTGGAGATCAACAAAGGCATTGTCTGACTTGAAAGTGTTTAAAATGGAGAAAAACCGAACTAATGCTCTTATGAATGATGCGAAACGTCAATTCTACCGCAATCTTGTTACTGAGAATTCTGATAACACTGGCAAACTGTTCAAAGCATCGAAAAAACTACTTTTTAAAGATAAGTCCCTGTCCTTTCCAGACTGTCGTGACAAAAAAAATAAGCATATGATCTGGGAGAATTCTTTATAAAAAAGATCAAGAAGATCCACAAAGAACTTTACAGTAAAAGTATTAATCATAACTGTAGTGTTGTAGAAATTGAAACGCAATGCCCAAGAACCACAATAAGAGCTGGTGTCACGCCACTGACCATGTTCAAGCCGTTGACCAACGAGAAAGTCCACGCCCTTGTAAAGTCAACAGCTAAAAAATCGTGTGCACTTGACCCGATGCCGATGTTGCTTCTGGTGCAATGTGTTGATGTCATCCTACCTGTGCTTGCTCGTATTATAAACTTATCGCTACAGCAAGGGGTTTTCCCTGAGATCTGGAAAGAAGCGCTTGTTCACCCGTGCGTAAAGGACGCTGCCCTTGATTTCTCATTTAATATCCTACGCCCAGTCAGTAACCTGCCATATGCATCCAAACTTGTACAGAGAGAGCTGATTTTAATCAACTACATTAGCACGTTGCCACTAACAATCTATATCCTCCACTCCAGTCTGCTTATCGGAAAAGTTACAGTACAGAAACTGCCCTTCAAAAAATTCAAAATGATATTCTTCTTAACATGAACAGCCAGAAAGTTACACTTCTTGTTCTTCTTGACTTAACTAAAGCATTTGACACCATCGATCACTCCATACTTATTAGCCGGAACTGCCTTAGAGTGGTTCAAGAACTATCACTCCAATCGTTCGCAAAGAAGTTTTGTTGATAGTGGTCTTTCCAAAAAGTATGATGTAACATGCGGCGTTCCCCAGGGTTCTTGTCTTGGTCCCTTACTGTTCATTGTTTATGCAAGTGACCTCTTTAATGTAATCGATGAATACGGGTTAACTCCTTATGCATACGCTGATGATTCTCAAAAATATATCTCTTTTAAAGCTGGAAATATGACCAGTGAGATAAGTGCAGTAAATACGATGGAAAATTGTATACAAACCATAAAAAAGTGGATGACAGAGAACAAACTGAAAATGAATGATAAAAAAACAAAATTTATGATTTTGGGAACTCGACAGCAGCTCAGTAAACATTGAATCAGCCATCTCACAGTAGGTAATCTACAAGTATTTCCATGGAGTCTGTAAAGAATCTTGGAGTGTTGTCGGACCAATCCTTATCATCAAGACTGCAAATTAATAAGACATGCATGTCTTCCTTCTTCTATCTCCATAGCATAAAGAAAATAAGGAAGTTCTTATCTGCCGATTTCACCACTATGCTTATTCATGCCTTCATTACCTGCGGCCTAGATTATTGTAACAGTTTATATTATGGCCTGCCTGCTTGCCAAATAGTAAAGCTACAGTGTGTGCAAAATGTGGCTGCTAAGCTAATATACAGACAACCTCGCTTTGCTCATGTCACTCCTCTCCTACACGACTTTCACTGGCTACCTGTTAAATTCAGAATTGATTTCAAAGTCATCTCTCTCACATATAAATCGATACATGGTTAAGCTCCTCAGTATTTGTCTGATCTTATCAAGGTAAAAGAACAGTCTAGATATAGCCTTAGATCAAGCTCCGAACTCGGGCTTGCTGTACCCGCGACAAAATTCCTCTCTACTCTTGGCTCTAGATCATTCACTGCTGCTGCACCTCATTTCTGGAACTCTTTACCGATTAATATCAGAAACTCTCCATCTCATGAATCTTTTAAATCTAAATTGAAAACATTCCTTTTTCGGAAAGCATTTGTTTGTTACTGATATAATTTTGTTATATGTATTTTAGTTTATACATTTTTTATTATTATTGTAAATAGCGCATTTGAACATTTTAATGATAATTTGCGCTTTAAAAATTCATGTTTATTATTATTATCTTTTTATATATTTTTAATCTTGTAAACATGTTGTGTTTTACTTATGTGCAAACACATGTCAAATAAACCTTTATTATTTTATTGTTCATTATTATTGTTCATTATTATTATTATTATTATTATTATTATTATTATTATAGCGTGATTTTCTTTAGATTAACTTAAAATTATTTCTTGTTACAGCTGTTGCTTGGGACGTGGTGGTTACAGAAAAAAAATTTGGTTGGTTTTTCAAACTGTTGCCTTCTCCATAATTTCTTTGTGGATGTTTGCTATATCATTGGTGAGTAATTCATTACAACTTCATGACGGACAAAGTATGTAAGTTAAAATCCAAATAAATTGAAGTTTTAGTTGCACGATCTGAAGAACAATGATGCAATGTATGAGCCAGCTGCAGGCCAATTTTTGTGGCTACAGCTGATATCAGCTAATTACTATGTAATTTCTCCCTATGCTATCAATTCATTGGTCAGCAGAAAGGTGATGAGAATCAATCAACTTATCAGTACGGAAGTGTTACTTTGATAAAAGCTCAAATCCTTTTAACATATTTATTATAAGTGATTGCATTGCAACTACAATCAGATCTTGGGAGTTAAAGGGTTAACGCTTGCGGTTGATATAATTTGTATGTTTAATATATTATCGTATCTTTATACCAATGTTCTGTAAATATGGAATGTACTCATGTGACACTTGTAACTGTAACTATGATAATTGCCAACGAGCAAGAGAGCGAAGACGCGAGCCTGGCGAAGCTGCAGCATCATAGAACCGATGCACGTGTAGAATACATTATACAGGGAGAAAAAATCTCGAAACTGTGATGGCCAAAGGAAAAGATTATTTATGAAACTGTACAGCTAAGTTCTGTCGTGCTCATGCTTTTGAAGTTTGACCGTTGGCACTTAGCGTAAACTATTACTAGTTAATGATCAATATTCTTTTGTCAGTTGAATAAATCCCCTTTCGTATGACTAGAGTTTTGTGCGTGCGTTTCTCTATAGTAGAATTATAGCTTTGTAAGATGATGACCACAAGATGGTGCCTTGTAACTAATAACCACTGAGTACCCAGCTGGGCATGCGTTGGACTATAGGAGTCACACAGGGTACCCAGCTGGGCATGCATCTGGCTATAGGAGTCACACAGGGTACCCAGCTGGGCATGCATCAGGCTATAGGAGTCACACAGGGTACCCAAGAAGACGGTCAATTTGAAAATGATATCAGACAACTAAAAGGAAAGTTTACTCTATATCACTCTGCACTTGCCAAATGCAAGAATTTTATTGCTGTTGCCACATGTAGCACCACGGCCCTCGGGCTGTACATGTACTTTTGCAATGCATAGACACGAGTATTTTACTATAAAAGCAGAGGAGTAGCGTGGTCATTTTTTCAAGTACGCAGAAATACATATGGCCGGCTATAAACCTAAGTTAACTGAGCCCAAAATAGTGCGTCCCTTCTATTTCGTGTTCCAAACAGTTATAATACAAGCAAAAAACAAAGCGTCCTGTTGTTATTTTGAGCAAACATGCCGCATACAAAGCGTCTTTTGAAGACGCCACTTGTAGAATTCTTATGTAACTACATCTGGGATACAAGTGAGATTTTTTTCATATCCTCATTAGTGAAGGTATCACTGACGTCATTCCTTTGTTTTTCCTGTCTATTTTGTCTATTTTTTCTATTTTCGAAACAATAATATCTATGTAATAATATCTTTTTAATAATATCTATGTAATAAAAAGACAATTACACGTTGGCTTGAACATATAAAGTACTTATTCTTGTTGAAAAAATGTTTTTACCACTCGAAGATATACTTCATATGATGGCGCCACCGTGTATTATCCTCTATATCTCATTCTTAGCTATAATGATATCGCTAATGTATCATTGAACAACAGTCAAGATAAAAAACAACAACCATGGCTGCTAAAAGATTATTTTGAAAGTTCTTTCAGTTAGTTTAAGTAGTCCTTCTGTGTTAATACCTTGAACATGTATAAACAATAAAAACTGTGCGTTGTTCTGACTGGTTTGATCGCTTGTTCATCTAGGAACCGTTTACCGATGTAAGCTTCGAAGCTAAGCAGATGATTCCAGCACCGTTTTCCAGATGGTTCTACAGCACACAACACTTGGAACTGGCTCATGCTTATGGTTTGTTTAGAAGGTTTGTTTCTTACAATCATTTATTGTCACAGAAAACTCTATTCTTTACGTTTTAGTAAAATTAATAAAAACTAGGAGTAATGATAGATTAATGGGAATACTTCAACTTGTGCCATGGTGAATACTTTAAACATATCACATAATCACATGATTGTTTATTTTGTTGTAGCTACAGTTGATATCAGCGGTAGCTACTTTGTCATGGTTCTGTTTAACAGGATGAGGGATGTAATTAATAACCACAGGGTACCCAAGTAGATATACATTGTACTATAGGGGTCACACAGGGTACTGATATCAGTGGTAGCTACTTTGTCATGGTTCTGTGTAAGAGGATGAGGGATGTAACTAATAACCACAGGGTACCCTAGTAGATATACATTTTACTATAGGAGTCACACAGGGTACTGATATCAGTGGTAGCTACTTTGTCATGGTTCTGTTTATCAGGATGAGGGATGTAATTAATAACCACAGGGTACCCAAGTAGATATGCATTGTCGTTTTCACTTATTGCGAGGCACTTCCGGACAACATATTCGTTATAGTGGGGTAAATTGTACGTTGGGACCGTCAAATTCTATTCATTTTAGTGGGGATTTCGCTATAGTGGGGTTCGTTATAGCGGAGTATGTTTCCACATCTTTTACTGTAATTATGCCGGGCTTTCAAATGTTGTTCGTTATAACGGGGTCTTCGTTATCG
The DNA here is from genome assembly GCA_028564885.2 of Zoanthus sanctaehelenae. Classification (NCBI taxonomy): domain Eukaryota; kingdom Metazoa; phylum Cnidaria; class Anthozoa; order Zoantharia; family Zoanthidae; genus Zoanthus; species Zoanthus sanctaehelenae. The sequence continues at coordinate 11,564 of JAOTRI020124727.1, forward strand.
CGAGGTTCGTTATAGCGGAGTTCCACTGTAATAAAATACTTACGATCAAAAACAAACGTTTGGAGCAATTAGCTCAACTTCAGGTTAACCCTTTCACTCCCAATCAGTTATCAACACTAAATTTCTCCTTACATAACACATTTTAAACAAGACATTTGGTAATGAGAAAATGAGAATTGATCAAACAAAGCAAACTACTGACGATTAGAAACGAAATTCTTTCAAACTTGTTCAATGAAAAGTATGGGCTCAAGTTGGGAGAACTTAATAATTCAACTGGGACTGAAAGG
>JAOTRI020124738.1:0-11853 GCA_028564885.2 Zoanthus sanctaehelenae
CTATTTCAAGCAACTATGACATTTTTTGATTGACATTTCTCATGAATGAGTAGCTCATAGAGCCTTTGATTCAATAAGCTTTCATTCTGAATTATAACTAAATGAACAAAAATGTTTTAGCCGAATTGCTATCTTTGACGTTCGTGGCCTTTATAAAACACAAGAAAATTAGAATATAAGACTGATTTGGGAAGTAAGTAAGCCGGTGTTCCCATTCTCGTTTTCTATCATCTCGTCATTAAGATTTCAAATGAGGAAGACATGTTACTATAACTTATTATTTCATTTCGAATTTAGGCGGTTTAATTTTACGCAAAAAAGGTCACCAAACAAACCTACCCATTTTTCCGCGAGTTTGTTGTCAAAATGAATATTTCATTTTCTTCCTTTCCGTTCTTGTGTTTTGATTGTGGACTTCGATCGTACACATAAGCAACTGCAATAAACTTTTCCTCGTCGCTAGAACTGGACCTGAAACGCAAATGTGTTTTGATTAGATTGTAGTCAGCCGCGTACGTATCAAAATGTTGTTCATGCATGGCGAACTTGATGGACTATATCTTAAGTTACTATAGATACAATATATATATATATATAAACATGAAATTAGCCTATTGAAGGATATATATATATATATGCAATCCTACAATGTGTAACCATACATCCTGTGCTCAAGTTCAGGAGCTGCCATATAGCCATTATAGTGGTAACCGGGAGGGCACATTGAATATTTGTGTACATTGTATATTTATGTATAACTGAAAGCCTCAATACTCATGGATCGTTACTTTATTCCCATTCGAGAGACGATTCACAGTTGTGGCTTTCAGTTGTGTTATTTAAGATCCCGTGTTTATTCTACGATACATATTATTTCTATTTCTTAAATACCTAATATATGAATCGCTGATCGAACGGGAACTGATAGATAAGTAATCTATGACGTCTCCGGCGACTAATCTATCTCGAAGGCTACTCTCGTCACGTTTATATAGATGATTCTATGGCCGAGTGGGTTAAGGCGCCACACATGTCAGTATCTAGAATCATATTTTCACTCAACCTTTTTATTGCATGTTTCTGTTCCCAATTATTCTATAATTAATTAACATAATTCGAGCAGATGGCAAAATAACAGAGTATGTTGATAAAATGTCGCTTAAGCAAGACACCAGGATTTTTTTCAAAGACCGGCACTTATAAATTAATTAGATTATTAAACTGATTTTAGCAAAGTGATAAAAATAGTTTCGAAATGTACTTGTTCCGCTGAATATTTTATCTGCATGCTTTTAGTAAAACATAACGTAATAATTCTATCAGTAACTATTTTTAAAATGACTTATATCAAATTTGCAAAGGTTCTTCACAAAGGCTCTAGCGAACTACGACAATTGGTGTCAAATCCAGTGGACAGCATGGATTTTCCTGGTTCGAATCACATTTTTGAGCCCATCACTGTTCTTTAAAAAACTGTAATGTTAAATAAATGTTATATTGATTATATTGAAAGTTATATGCATTAAACCGGAAGGAAATGGAGGAGACTTAAGCTAAAAAAGGAAAAGTTTAAAATGCCAAAAATACTTTGCTAACAGTAGCTGTAGTTTTCTCCGGCTGGTAACTTTATTGAAGTTTTACCTAACATTGTCCTACGCTGGTAACCACAATACAGTTTTAAAAATTGTAAATTAGCAAATACTTTTTGAGCCTGTCAATTGTAAATTACGACACATGAATTTTGAACAAGCTGTCTTTCACATACAATTATAACGACATATGGAAAGGCGATTTACTGATACAAGAGCATTTAATACAACAGTAACTGGGAAACAAATGTGTCAGATAGTTAGCAGTTATACAAAAACATTCAGCCAAATAATTCAGACTCACTCTTTACACCGAACGATACAAAGCACCACGAAGACAAATAAGAGCTCACAGGCGGTTAAAACTGCAAATACATAAGCAACCATCAAAGGAACGGGTTTCATGTCTTCAACTTCTACTGTATCGTTGGCCTTCCTCGTGATTGGAGTGGTTTGGGGAGCACCTGAACTAATCCCTAACAGAAGAAATTATGAAAATAACCACTTTGTTAATTATGCTTGAATAAATTCTTCAGCCTGGAAATAACTATAGGAAACATCTTCTATACGCTTCACCAACTGAACTTCAGGAACTTTCGTAGGGAACAGGTTCTTATAGATGAGATATCTGTTTAACCGTTGGCTCAAATCAATACATCTATAATCAATGTGTAGTTGAATAAAGTGTCTTCAGAACTATCGAAAAAAATATATATTCGAGTTGACAAAAGAAAAAAAAATGAGCTTGTGTCAATGTTCTAGGTTATTTTTTATTTCAGCTAGCTTATATTTTTAAAAAATAACCAAGGTTTTTTTTTCATTAACCTAGATTATTTTCTCTCGATCTATTGGTTATTTCTTATCGTCCTATATATTGAGAGCCGGATCAGTATTACAATTGGCATATTGTAGAATGAAGATTAGGAGTAGGTGTTGGTCAGGGTTAGAATTAGGTTATATTTCAGATTAGGGTACGGGTTATGGTTATAATGAAATGTGGATGAAAGCTGACACCGCGATTGTCACAGTAGCTCAATGGATTTAAGGAAAGCCTGGCGGACTATAGAACGGTGAGACACACAACAGTGAGGGTTCGAATCCTGCCTTGGACATCTCAGGTATATTATCAATACAAGAAAATAAAGTTAGAAAATTAAGTAAATAAATAGAAAGATAGAGAGAAAAAGGGAATAGAAGCGGAGAGTAAGGGTTGGGAAATGCAGAATCTTGAGAAATTTGTAAATTATAGAATTATTTACTATCATTTTTTTGCCCCCCAAAAAATCCAAGCCCCATGGAGGTTTTAATTAAAATGAGTCTCCAAAAAGTTATTTAATAATTATTCCAAGAGCGCGTGTTGGATATGAGATGGTAAATAGCCAACGAGGTGCGAAGCGCCGAGTTGGCCATAATCATCTCATATCCAACAAACGCGAATGGAATAATTGTTTTATTAAATTTCCAAGCCCATTGGATACTTAAAAATGACAACACAATTTTAATCTGACACTTTTTAGCTTGGCAAAACTTTACACAGGTAGTTTTCATATATGGTCATTCGGTATATGAGCTGATAACCGAGATTGAGCGAACCAATCAGAACACAAGAAACGCAATATTCGACATTAAAAATTTAATAATATAATATATATAATTTGAGCCTCAGTATCATTCCTAAAATATTCTCAAAATTAAGTCTTGCCACTTTCAGCCTTGGTGTTCTTAAAAGTTAAATTCTTATATAATAAGATGTATGTTAATTATGTTAGGAAGAGATAGCCCGTTTTCATAAATGAAAAAAATCGTTCGGTTTCTTGTCCTATGATCTATGATCAGGATTTAATGGAGCCGAAACCAATTGTAGAGTTGCACATAATTTGGGCATCCTGCTGATGAACAGTGGCTGTTTTGCTATTTTTTTTTTCAGCGGCATTGTAGTTATGTCTGTTCAGATATCTATTCTATAGTGAGGGTAACGTACCATACCCAAAAAGCAACGATTTACCTACCTATAAACATAATGGCGGCCATCTTGTAAACAATCTACGTGTTCGTCAAAATGCGTTTTCAAACATTAACCTGCTCAGCTTGTTTTTATTCGTTTGTAAAAACTGAATAATAAAAAACTCAAACAGAAGTAAACATAACATTATTATTGAATAGAGAACATTTTTGCCATAAGACCTAAGTTTTTCTGTTCTTTTTCTTACTCAATTTGTTCTTGTACCTTGAACTGCAAAAAAACAAATATCCGTTGGCAATGAAATGTTTTTTTTTCTAACTTTTTCGTTGCAGAGAATTGAAATCTTTCCTATCAATGAGCACTTCGCCTGTAGCGCTAATTGAAAATACAAAATATTATTATCGTTTTATAATTCTACTCACTTGTCGAGCGTGAATCTGTTCTTGTAGAATTCGTGACAGGTTGTGCAGTAGTACTTTCTTCTATAGCTGATATGCATCATAAAGCATATGTCAAAACCAAAAACAAAAGAGATGATTTTTTAAAGCAGTTTCAAATATTTAATAAAAATTCAAATCTATATAATTAAACTTTTTTGAGCCAGCTCACTCCTAAATAACAAATCATAAGTGGTTGGGATTGAGAGGTTTGGGTTCCAGTTATAACCCATTGTGTGTTTTCTCAGTAGAATTGTCTCAAATTTAGCTACTCTGGAAGAATGGAAAACTAAGTCAGTTTTGGTGGTGAAGAAAATCATACAATAATTCAAACCTTAACAACAGGACCTGAAAGGTATTTTCGGGATCCAGGATTTGAGCAAATTACTTTGGGGGATTCTGGAAAACACCAAATATTTTGACAGAATTCGGGAAGTATGAACAGGAACTTTTCCTGTCAATCATGCTTTCATATCGTTTTTGCGATAGTATCACAACATGAGTTAAGGCAAACATACATCTTAAGCTCCTTATAACTACCTCCTGCTAAAGTAACCTTCCTTTTAAGTATACTTTTTGAAGAAAAACGAAAATCAGATTTCAAGTGGTAATAAAAGTACGGGATGCGGGATTCTAATGAAAAAGGAGCGAGAATGCGGGATCAGAATCTCCCCTTCCAGATCGTGTTGACCGAGCCGGGGATCAAACACGGGACAAACCTGAGTACTCAAATACTGCAATTAAGATGATCTATTCAAACAAGGAACATGGGAAACACTGAGAAAAACGTACAGAAATTCATCGAGAGACGTTTGAAGCGTCGAAAGCAGACCACAAGCGGTCGATTGAAAGGTTGTTCCAACTAACAGTTGACTCGGCAGGCTGTGTGGCAGTTTGTGTTTGTGGTTGAAACGTATTCAGAATAAAACTAAAATCATGAAAAAATTTCTCCATGACAAAATATAACAAGCCAAGGTTTGGTAAAGAATTTTAGAGTTTTTATTTCATTTTAGATAGGTTTCGACCACAAACGTAAAATCCTATATACACTTTTTACTTTATAAATTTATCCAAATATGATGTAATATGTTAGAGCCACAAAATAGCATGGGCTACCTGTGGTATTGTTACATACCTGTCACGTGGTAACTTGCTTTGAACCCGCTTCCTGCTCTGCTTGTGTCGGAATGAAACAACACTGTGAGATTATCCGCTGTAGACCGGATAACTGGCGGAGTATTGTTTACACCCATGCAGTAGCGGCCACTAAATGTTGGGAGTCCGTTAGCAAAATACTCAATTATGTCAATGTAATCACATGGGCAGTCCGCCCTAACACAATCAGATGTTCCCTCCAGTTCAAAGACCTTAAACTGCAGAACAGCTATTTTACCAGGTGGTATAGAGATCGACCAGGTACAATCCAGATTATTGCTGTAGCTTGCAGGGTAATTGGGCGAGCTAAAGAAACCTCTATTATTTGTCAATTGCCGCTCACATTCTGTGTATAGTATCGAACAATATATTATTTAAATTATTTGTTGAATAAAGTAATGTGCAAACCATGTTAATAGAAAATTAAAGGCATCCCATAACGACTTGGCGATTTGACGTTAAGAAGTAATATCTTTACGGCTAAAGCTTTTGTGTAGAATAGCTAGCTAAACCCTTATACGAGCCTAGTGGCCCATGGAGCCGGCGCTTATCTCCGGTTTCTGTAGTATTAAGCGGATGATAGTCTTTGACTCCCCCTGGACGGGACACTAATCTATCGCAGGTTAGCTACCAGCAGACACTGGTAATCATTTACCTACCCCGGAAGGATGGAAAACTGAGTTGGCTTAGGCGGAAAAGAAGGTCACACAAATATTCAAATCTCGGCAAAGTGCCGGGATCGAACTGGGACCTTGTGGTTGGAAGGCAGAGATCTTACCAACTACGCCAACCAAGTCCGGAGTAAGTATAAGGAGTAGTTATATTTTGACTGATATACTGTTCGCGTGATGGCCGAAGTCTTGTACCAAACACCGAAGTATCACGTGATATATTGAACGCCTTTCATTGGTAGCCGATAAAGAGTATTCTTAACGACCAGTTAACAAATGCCTGAATGCGCCGGCCGAACTTGAGACGACCAGAAATCGATCACAAATTTGAGAAAAATTCCTGAGACAGTGATACGTCATACATTTTCACTTCCATATATGTCTTTACTGTAGAGGGAGAAGAGGAAATTAGTGTTAGAGTGAACACACTTTTAGCGCTTTTCATTAACCCGTGAACTACACTTCACGTCTTCCATTTTATCAATACTTTCATAAAAGAGTTTTCTCTTTTGTGTTTGAAATAATGGAGTATATTATAGAAAAATTCACTGCCTAACGAGTGATTTCCAAGTTAAATTTCACGCAATATCGGTTTTTCAAGTGGAATTTACGTGGAATTCACTCTTCAGGCAGTGAATTTTTCTTGAATCACATAAGTAACGGTGAAGTTGCATAATGAATAAACTACGTTGTACAATTCCAACTCGTTGTCCATGAGGCTGACAGATCTAACCATGTGAGTATATGATTGGTTTCCTCAAATTTTTTAAAATTCAAATTTCAGTTCAAAACTTGGCAGACATTCTTTCAATAAATTTGTTCATTTCAAAGGTGATATTTTCGTAACACGAGTTACATTTTGTTTTCACGATAGCACCATTTTTTGCTTGCGAATCACGTCAGCAATATCGCTTCATGCACAAGTGCGATTCCACGCTAAATACCTTCTCTTCAATAGCCAATCAGAGTGCGACTTCACCGTTAGCTATGCGGGCTACATTTTAGCTTTTACAACTACTGATTGCATCTATCTTGTATATCGCGAAATGTTAGTGAACTCCTTGAACCGACTCTCGATACGGTTTTAAGTTAGTACGAGGCTTCGTGTTTTTTGAAAAATATTTCGCACTTACAAATTCTAACTGTCATTATAAATGTTTTCAGCATGTGTATTTGTAGCTTCATGCTTAGCTCTTAGCGCTTCTGGGAAGTCAGCTAAACTATTGAGTCAGGTTAGCGTAGAAGTCATCGGTTGTGCTCTACCACCTATACCAGCGCTGCGACCTGGTATCGATTCCGGACTCCGAAGATTTGTCGATCTCAATCTGACTATGCGGGGATGTTTCTCCGGGTTCTCCTGTTTTCCGGCTCCTCTTTAAACTCAACTTTCACCCCAAGATCTGAGCCTAGAGCGATTAAACATTAGCCTCTGGCTAGGAAGAATGGCTACCACTTCCTTCGCAATTGACGTCAAAACAAACATTTATATATTTTTACCGGTATTACAGCGTTTATATTGAGTCCTATAATACCACGGCGTACAAATTTACACAATAATCATTTTGATCAGTATATTATTTATACGCCAAACTTTGTTTACGCCTATTTGACAAATACAAACACTCCATCCTCCCCCTACAGCACTAAAACGTCTTATGAAACACGTTTAAGAAACCTCCAGATTTCTTGTGCCTTCTCAGCGCAACAAAGGAGGAGGTTTGGGAATTGGGGAGGGAGGGGGTTGACACCTATGAGGAAAAGTTGTTTGTGTTTATCATTATTATCACATTTAAAACATAAATCAAAGAAATAAACCCAGTTTTTTTACCCGAAGTTCTATATGCACAAAGTTTGGTTAATGAATTAAAAAATATATAATCCGGCAGCTTGTATTGCAGCTGGCGATTCATCTTTAAGCTGACAAGTGCCTAATTATAATCTTATAGTTATTTTTTGTTCACTGGTTTATGTTTTTGACCAAGATACAAATTTCTTAAGGTACGGCAAGACATATAACTATTCTTTCTCACTGGTTTGTGAGCTCATTGTTTGCTCACGAAAACAAATTGGCTACCCGTAGTTCAAGTCTAAACAACGATCCATAAGTGGTTTGTTATAATCAAACTCAGTTATCAAACAAACAAAATAAAAAACAAATACAATTATTGAAAATGGAGAAAATAATAAGGATCTTTTGTTAGGACATACTGAGGTGCAACCTTACGGTATGTGTAAACTTGTGTATATTTCAGCTTTAAAGATTCACTTTGTTGCCTCTAAGAAAGTGAATGACTATAAAATGAACTTTTAGTTTTATCCATTATCAAATATAAGAAAGTACCTCATGCGTATCAGTTTACAAGCGTTTGTTGTGATTTTAAGACTGGTAGAATCTCGAGTAAGCAATTCAACTACGCGCTTATTTATAAGAACCAGTAACTCTTTTCCAAGTCTCATTGTTCTTAATTTCTTGGCTGTTTCAGTCTCAATTAGTTCTTAATTCCAGCAGCTCAAATAGAAGGAAATCAATAGAAACAATTACAAAAGCCGTTGCAAAATGATCCACCTCGCATTTTGTAATAGATGTGAAAAACGTGAAACTTCTTCTTGTGTTAATTAAATCAGTTGTGTTGTTAAGAGTTTATGTAAATACATTTTCATAGATATTCGGGGTTCTAGATTGTTTTGAGATTGTTCTCACATTTTGGCCTAAAATAAGAAAATCGTCGTGACATAAGTCAGTATTGCCATACAGTCAACATTTTGGTCAGGGAGACAGATGTGATATAATGTAGAATCAGCGGCTCAGAATTAGCGCGCATGAAAAAAATTGAAAACTTATTGCAATTCTGAGCCGATGTTTCTACATTATATTGCCCGCAAGCTGAGAGAAAATATATTTCTCATATTGACCGAGTAGCGCAGTCACTCCGCCAATATGCAATGTATTATCTCCCAATTTGCCGGCAGTATAATGTGAAATCACAATTAGTTTATAATATAATCATATAACCGACTTTGATGTAATGTAACTTTATTTATACAAGGTAAAACAATTAGGGCTTATAAAACGCTTTCTCAGAAACTTTAAAAAAAACACATTTTTTCATAATAGTATTTCTAAAGTATAAAATAATATTAATAAATTAAAACAAAATGTATAAATATATAAATTATCAAAATTGCCTGCTTTCCATGAAAGCGGTGTGTTAAGGGCCAAACAAATCTCTATACAGTTATAATTTCTTGATGAAGTTAATTGAAAAGATCTTAAAACCCGATTCTTCTTCTTAAACCATAACGCGCACAAATTTGTACAAATCCGTCTCTTGACTTCATTATATGAATGTTTCTCATTCGCAGAAACTTTAATTCCGTTCCCACACAATGAAACTGAAACTGGTCGGACACCCTCAGTTAGTTCTATCTTTTGTTCTCGTTAATGTCACGTGGCCTGTTGTTAAAGCACGTAAGTATATTTTCAAAACTATTTGTATGTCTGTATGGATTCTCAAATTATGTTAAGGTACGCCGCGAAAACCATTAGTCAACGACAGAATTGTACTTTTTAAACTTAATTCAAATAAAATTAATATATAGAAAATAAGACTTTGAATGGGAGCTATTCTATTTGAGACGGAACCTCAAAGGAACGACGTTGTTTGAGACAGCGTTGCTATCTTCTTAAATTCGTCAGTATTTGTGCTAAATATTGTACCTGCCATTAAATGTACCCGTTATCACACCAAATACTGATAAAATATGCAACCAGAAGTTTGTTTTTCTTATTAGTATTTCTTTTTTAACGTAAAGCTAATCCAAATCATTTCGCTTCTTCAAAAATTCCATTAGGCCCCAATCCCATTGTATCTCCTTTTTTCAAACCCGCCAAGGGACAGAAGGTTAAAGAAGATCTTGGGACTAAAGGTGAGTATTCATTATTTTCATTAAAATTAATCGTTTTTGCCGCTCTCATTGGTGGAGGCTCATGGATTGTGCCTGCTATGATAACCTCGCGCGAAAAAAGCAGTAAAGATTTAACAAAGGTCGGAAAACACTTGCTAAAGATAATACAATATCATTTTGGCAATTGCTCTTATTATTGAAAGATAAAACTCCGGGTTTAAATGTTTCAAACAAATACATTATTTAACGAGAAAGATTCCGGAGACACTGATACGTCATACATTTTCACTTCCGTATATGTTGCAGTAAAATTGGTTCAAAAACAGTTTAATTAAAGACCATCGTTTTTTAACCAATGGCAAGGCGAGCTTTACTGAAACATATACGGAAGTGAATCTGTACGATTTATCAGTGTCTCAGGAATCGGAGCCAGGTTGAGATCAACAAATTTCCGGTTGTATAGAGGTGAAACGCGCGAAAGATGAGCAACACGCCAACAATCGTTCCCATGCAGGACTTTTCCTATTGTATGCTCATCAAATATTCGCTTCGCGCGCCTTCGGCGAATCAATTGTCAAATAAGAGCATGAATTTCTGGAAAACTACGTTGAAATTCATTTGTCAGTGACTGGCAAAATGAATAAGAGCTTGGATCAACCCAACAACTTCAACCGTAGATAATTGTTTTGTCCTTTTGGGGATTCAGAAGTACGGTGTATAGTGCTCGATAAACTACCAGCCAAAGGCTAACTGTTTATCAAAATCAATGTTGTAACCAAACTGACCGTCTCGATGGTCAAAGCGTTCACTGACAAATTAAGAAATATAACTAACAAAATTGACAAAGCAATGCTGTGAAGATTCAGAACTTTTAAAAGCAAAAACCTCCCAAACTCCACTCCACGGTACACGGTTGCTCCGGTTACTTGCTCTGTTGTTACTCGGGTGAAGCTGGTTTTGCGCATGCGTGCAGGTTCTGGCCAAACCGTGGAGTAAAGTTTAAGTGGCTTTTGCGTTTAAAGTTTAGTCTTTGTTTGGGTGCTTTTTGCTTTTAAAAGTTTTACTTTTGTGAAGATTCGCACGTCTAAAACCATGTTTAAGAATAAATGTCATTTTTAGTGGTGGCTATTGAAATTTTTTTGCCTATGGATCACGAAAGTGTCACGATAGTTGTCCAAACTATTGCAATATTATTCCATACATTCTGATAGAACTCCAACAAAACGAAATAAGAAAGTTTGCAGCTGAATTTATTCTTTCTGTTACATTCACTAATAAAATTAAAACTCAACAAATATAACAAGTGTGGTCAGTAATATTACATTTTGTCATGCATATACACGAAATGACTACCTTATAACTATTAGTAAAGAACTTCAGTAAATACATGTGTCCAAAATGGCGATCACTTGGCACACTGAATGCATTCTTTACCTTCGTTTTGTTTATTAATACTAGTTTATAATCGGCTTATAATTTACTTTGGTTTAATTCATGCTCTAAAGGAACTATCGATAGTCAAAGTAAAATATCGCCACAGTTATCGATAGTTGACTTTTACAATCGGTGCCTTGCTATCACGATCCATACATCTTGATTAATCGATAGTTCGATCTATCGTTTCACCCCTAGACATTTGTACATAGCATCCACAGATTCCTAACGTTTTTTATCCTTCTTTTAAGATCGAATGTACTTTGAATTTTACGGAAAAGGCAAAAAGAATGAAATCGCACACATTAGCAAAACGTTATCTCCTAGAGATTTGAAATTAACCAAGGAAGGTAGGTAGCTGGTTGTTTACTCGATTCTGATTGGCTGACAAGTATGGAATCTTTTCTTAATTCATGCAATTAACTAATACCACGCGTGCCATTAATTGACTACATGGATCTATCCCAGAGGTCTTTGCGGCGTGTGTACATTTTCTACAAGAGTTGACTTTTGTTGTAGTCATTGAGGGATTTCATTGTAAAGAATCAAGTGTTTTATGTAGATATGATATTAAAAGAAAGTACCACCTTTGTTACAATACAATACAATACAATACAATACATTCTCAAACTCATTAATAATTCATCAAGTTAAAACAAAAGAAATCATAACTGTGACCATGGTTTGGATATGTAATC
>JAOTRI020124749.1:0-22341 GCA_028564885.2 Zoanthus sanctaehelenae
CTTTTGTTTAGCAAAGATTGAAATTGTTAACTTAGTGAGTATTCCAGGCATCTTTTAGGGCGGTATGTACGCAAAAGAGTTAATAAGAGCTAAGTATTTTACATTTCACATAAATTTTTTATCCTTCCTACAAACCTTTTTTATGTGCTAAGTATGATCGCACCACAGTTAACGTTCCAGGCCATGAAATATCTGTCACATTACTTTGGTTATCAGCGCCTTCCTGTAAAAAGACAGAAATTAACTTAACCCTTTCACTCCCAATCAGTTATCAACACCCAACTTCTCCTTACATAACAAATACAAAATAAGATATTTGGTAATGAGAAATTGAGAGCTGATCAAACAAAGCAAACTACTAAAGATAAAAAGTAAAATTCTCTCAAACTTACTTAATAAAAAGTATGAGAACAAGTTGGGAGAATTCAGCAATACAACTGGGATTGAAAGGGTTAATGGACAACCAAAACTGTGAGAACGGTTCCAGTTTGCCGACCTCTTTTTTTGCCATTCGTTTGCTTTCAGATGAATTTCAGAATTACGACCACAAGATTAAAAATGAAAAGCATTTTCTATCCCAAACCTTTCCCATAGCTCTCCAAGTCAAATTTTGTCAGTCGTCTTGATGTGAAATCTTGATCAGTATGGACACAATTAATTTTATATAATCAATCGTCATCTTTAACTAGGTATAACAATTGTGCTTCTTTCTTATGCAAGGTCAGCGACATTTACAGGTCAGACTCGTTGAACCATCAGCTAAGTCCCTCAATTCAGGAGATGTATTTGTGTTGGTGTTGCCAAAGGAGGTTCATGTGTGGAACGGAAAGAATACAACCATCCTGAAAAAAGCGAAGGTGCTAGGACTACACTCGATTGTTTTCACTACAAAAATTGCATTATAAACTTTCTTTGTACTTCGTGTAATACAAATAGAAATCTTCGTGTGCTTTCTATGTGGACATGGTTGGCGCAGTTGGTAAAATCTATCCTTTCCAACCACGAAGTCCCCAGTTCGATCCCGGCACTTTGCCGAGATTTGAATCTTTGTGTGGCCTTCTTTTCCGCCTAAGCCAACTCAGCTTTCCATCCTCCCGGGGTAGGTAAATGAGTACCAGCATCTGCTGGGAGCTAACCTGCAGTGGATTAGTGTTCCGTCCAGGGGGAGTCAAAGACTCTCATCTGCTTAACACTATTGAAACCGGAGATAAGTGCTGACTCCATGGGCCACTAGGCTCGAAAGGATTTAGCTAGCTAGCTTTTTTATTCTATACTATTGCTTAACAATTTTGGCTAAAACAAGGACAAATTAAATGGAAATCTTTTAAAATATTCATAATTTAGGTTCAAAAAATATGGAATTTAGTTGATGAAGAATTCAAATCCAAAAGCCGAGATCAATTTAATAAACTTTTGACAAAAATGAATTGGTACGTGATGTATTCTGCTCCAATGTCCCCAACTGTCTGTTTTATGTATATATTCTGTGTATTATGTATGTAAGTATATATATTTATAACCCACCAATTGACGTTTTTGCGCTGTCATTGGCTTAAATGCGTCATGTGATACTAAATCACTTACATCAGAGATATTTGCGGATATGTACCCTTACCAATTGGATATCCTTTAAAAATCCAATTTTGTCTTCCATTTGTAAACAAAATAAACGTTTCAAAAGTTTAACATTGTAAGTTGTTAAAACTTTTAAAAGTCGTCCATCATTCTCAATAGCATGCAATCCTAGAAAGTCCCTGCTAACCTCCAAATTGAATGAGTTTCAACTTAGGATATTTGTTTTTGTCGGTCTATGGAACTTATCTCGGCCCTATAACATTTTACTTGTAAGCGACTCGAACAGACAAAGAATTTCGTTTGAGCCTGGAAACTTTAGTTTAAGGTTTGAAATGCAAATTATTCTCAAATTTTATTTATTTATTTATTTATTTATTTATTTATTTATTTTTGCTAGAAAGTGCTTGTCATTAAAAAGCAACTTTCAACGTACAAGAAGTTATTTTCAAATGCTAATTTGGTACTCGAGAAATCTTAGGTGAAAATGTTACCGGTTCAAGTAAACAAAAAACTAATCAGAAGTATCAGAAATTCAAATGTTCGTTAGTTGGAACTCCAAACAGAAAAATATTTTTTGTCTAAATTAACGAGGTTATCATTGCTTACGAAATTAATTTCGAAAAAGCAATTTATACCATTATTTTGAGAATTTCATAACCTTTCCTGCGGTGTATAGACTGAAGGGTGTGTGATGTAAAACTAAGAAAATATATAAGTTATAAACTGAAAACACTGCTTAATGTGCTGTGTAACTTTAATAATATTAATTTTAGTATAGAAAAATTTTTTACACTGATAACATTTAAGTAATTCTCATGTGTTAGGGAACAGAAATATCTACCATTGTCGTTAAGCAGAAAGATCTTGGATGTAACGCTACAAAAACACACGTTATTGAACAAAACAAAGAATTGATTGATACACCAACTAAATCATTTTGGAAAGCTCTTGGTGGCAAACCAAACAAAATAGCAGGTGAGAAAAGACCTTGCAAACCACTCGTGTTTGATTTAAACATATCATTTATATCGTATCATATCATGGCTCCGTCATATTTGAGGGATGGTATCCGTGTCATGGTTAAATGGTGTAATGTGTATGACTGTACGTTTCCTTTGTTTGGGCAAAATCGAGGCTAATATATGAAACAATTGTAAACTTTGTGATTGCGACTGAAATCTGAAAACTTGTTGAAAACACTTCTTGGACAGTTTTAAAAACTACTGTAAGCAAGTTAGGTGATATTTACATGATGCCGGATCGAGGTTCATTTCAGTACGGGCATGTCCCGGTTCCATACAAATCACTGCATTTGTCTACATGATGTACCTCAACAGTTTCCATACTAGATTGACTCATTCCGAAATGAACTCATCCCAGTTCTCGTGCCGGATCGAAATTTTCATTCCGAAATGAAATCCAACCACAATTTGTTCCAGTATCATGTAAAGACTATACGAGTTTATTCTGGTACGAAGATGGCTGCAAAGTCGGAATTCCGGTGCGAGTTCGTTTTAAGCTTTTTCATGTGTTCACGTTACTTAACTTATTTTCGTTCTGGAATGAATTTCAATCTGGACAGGGTCATGTAAATACTGCGTGAGTGCAAGGTGCGGATTAACCAACTCCAAAGTTTTCAAGAAGTTTAAAGTTTAAACTTTTATCTTTAAGCTAAAGTTTCGAGTTCTGGCCCTGCTGCAGAGGCAGCCCTTTCAATAAATTTAAAAGTAGGAAGCCATGAATGGAGAAGTAGCCAGCCCTCAATTAACACCTGTCCAATAGAATTCAGAAGATTCCCCACATAATAAGGCATGAAAGTAGCCGACCACGGTTCGAAATTTTTCCCAAGTAGCCGACCGCTTTCGTCAGCTGTAGTGTCGGCGCTTATTGATAGGACTGAGAGGAGTTGAATATCTTGTCAGCCACATCTTACAGAAGCATGTAACGTTTTTGCTTTCCTTTAATATATTGCATAATTTTAGCATTCTATTTTCTACATGCAGATGGCAAAACATTACCTACAAATGAAGAACACGAGAAAGGTTTGACAGCAACAAATCTTGTATACAGAGTGAACTGTGCAAGGGAACCACCAGAGCTTGTTAGGCGTAAGGACATGTGTGGCAAAATCTTGAGTGAGAAGTTCTTAGACGATTCTCAGGTATGAATTAAAACACCAGCTGATCATTCAGTGTCTCAGTTCACAACTTGAATTACTTGTAAATAGGCCCTTTGCAGTTAGAGGTCACGTGCGTAGATACCACTTAGTAACAGGCCCTTTGCAGTTAGAGGTCACGTGCGGTGATACCACTTAGTAACAGGCCCTTTGCAGTTAGAGGTCACGTGCGTAGATACCATTTAGTAACAGGCCCTTTGCAGTTAGAGGTCACGTGCGTAGATACCACTTAGTAACAGGCCCTTTGCAGTTAGAGGTCACGTGCGTAGATACCATTTAGTAACAGGCCCATTGCAGTTAGAGGTCACGTGCGTAGATACCACTTAGTAACAGACCCTTTGCAGTTAGAGGTCACGTGCGTAGATACCACTTAGAAACAGGCCCTTTGCAGTTAGAGGTCACATGCATAGATAACACTTAGTAACAGGCCCTTTGCAGTTAGAGGTCACGTGCGTAGATACCACTTAGTAACAGGCCCTTTTGCAGTTAGAGGTCACGTGCGTAGATATCACTTAGTAACAGGCCCTTTGCAGTTAGAGGTCACATGCGTAGATACCACTTAGTAACAGAGTAACAGTAAACTGGAGAAAAAGTGTTTCATTTGTTTTCAAGGCAAATAACTCATTGACCATAATAGACCGTCAGACTTCGCTCAGTTATTGTTTGTAGTATATACTTAATTTGTTCTAGTGTTTAGAAGTTGAAATGAGAAAAAGAAAGTAAAAAGAAAAGTTAACTGTTTTCTTACCTTGTGAAGTCGCCATTTTTGGTTTTGTCACGGCCACTTTTTACCACGGATTTTCATTTATTTCTTCAAAGAACTACTTTAACTTTTTCTTAGTTGCAAAACAGAATAAAACTTGGCAGTACTTACTGTTATTGTAAAAGAGGAAACGATAACGGAAGCAATTGAAGCCTAATTTACACAACTGAAACTTGCTTTTAGCATACGAGTGATTTGCTTTCAAAACAAATGAAACGCTTGATCTGCAGTTTGCTGTTGCTAAGTGGTAACTATGTACGTGACCTCTAACTGCAAAAGGCGTATTATACTATTGATAATCGATCACTGGTTCAGCAACTGACACTCAACCAAAAGTTAATCTTAATAGATTGATAGTCTTGTACAGACCATCATGTTTTGAACTTGGGTTAAACACATCCCCCAAGTTCATCGTAGCAAATTATGAATTGTGAGATTTGGATATCCCTCTTTCCCAGTCTGAAAAAACGAAGCTAACTTAAGAACAAATAGGTTCAGAATCAGACAATATATATGAACTTAAAGGTATTTTGTGGTACGATCGTGGAGTAAGTAAGATACTGTGCCAGGGAGATGTTGTATCTTGACTGCTGTTCGTTGATTGATATACTGTGCGCGTGATCAACCACATGTCCTGGTTTGCCAAAAGTCATATACCGAACCCTAAAATATCACGTGATATATTGTACGATTTTCATTGGTAGCCGAATAAGAGCAATCTTAACGACCATGTAACGAATGCATAAACGCTCCGGCCGGACTTGAGACAATCGGAAATTAATTAACTACGAATTTTCTATTAACGCCTGACATCCTGATTCCCCTGCCATCCCGATAGCTCTCCACGAGTTGATAACGAGATACAAATGATTAGTTCCACTCATTATTTTTCCTTACTTGCGCCTATATCAAACAGAATGTATTTTTCTCATCGCATTTTGCCAGGGTGTGGCCAGAACGCTTTGTGAATAACAGAAAATTCGTTAACGAAATTAGGATTGCGAATTCAATTCCTAGCGGAAATATTACTTTTTGTCTTTTAGCAAGAACGAATTGTACATTCACATCGTAGTCGAGCCGCTGTGTTGCGTCACCTAATTCATATCCATTCTATATGTCAGATCACGACCAAAATGCCGTCATTGCCATTTGCAAACAACTTTCTTATGTTGTTTTAGCAACATACTGTTGTTGGTTAAAAAAGGCATTTCCCTGCGAATTTGCAAAATAGAAATCGTTTGTTTTAAGTCGAGTAGAAGTATTGGCAATGTCTAACGCTTTAAAACCGTCACTTAGGATCTCTGCTTCCAGGGAGATTCATCGAGATGTTGAAATATGTGAGAGGTCTTATTTGTGTTTTTGAAAGTGTTTTCAAATTCGCGTGCCAAAGTGTCGTGACATTAATTTTCACCGACTGACATAGCAAACGCTATCGCTTTCATTCTCACATTTATAGTTAGAATTTTAAAATATTCATCGAGGTCATTGGTGCATATTGGAGACAGCATATATTTTCATTTTCCTCTTTTGTATGATTAGGCTTACGTTTTGGACTTTGGAACAGAGGTTTACCTGTGGCTTGGAAGTAAATGCCCCAAAGCAGCGCGTATCCACGGTACTGGACTTGCGCAAGACATTTTCAAAGACAAGTTCAAGTATACAAGTGTAATAAGCCCATTTGACCCGTCCAAGAAAGCTAAAGTTGCACTCAAACCAGTGGAAATTGAACGGCCAAAGTGGGCGCTTTTTGGGCGCATGACTCAACGTTCCGAGACTGTGCTATTTCGGAGCAAGTTCACAGACTGGCCCGACCACAATATTGACTACACGAAGGACTTTGTCAAGAGACCTTTGAGTGGAAGCTTTGTCACTCTAAAAACTGAAGAGGTAAAGCTGTTTTGTAAATTGTTTTGTATGAAAATATTTTTGGTTAATTTGCAAAGCATGAACTGTTTCAAATTCTGAGGCATGGCTTTAACCTTTCAATCCCAGTCAGTTATCAACATTCAACTTCTCACATAAAACAAACAAAATAAGACATTTGGAAATGAGAAAATAAGAATTGATATATCAAAGCAACCTACTGATGATTAAAAGTGAAATTCTCTCAAACTTATTCAATGAAAAGTATGGGATCATGTTGGTAGAACTTAGTAATTCATCTGGGACTGAATGGGTTAAATTGCAATACCAACGCAGCACTCAAGATTATCAGCTGAAACTACATCTCTTAGCATCAGGTTAATATTTATTGGTTCTAGTTAAGGATATTACTGAACGAGTTCTTTGCAAATACCAAAAAGAAAATCTACAAATCTTTTGAAAAAATAAGAAAAAACCCTTTAATGTCCATTTAAAGCTCACAATAAAATCAGGTGCTCAATTCCATTATCGTAATTTATGTGATCTAAACTTGTACATACAATCTGGATTAAGGAGTTCTACTTTCTGTTTGGCGAATGTTTACAGCACTCGTTTTCTCATTAGCATACTTGTCTCAGTTTCTTGGAAGTTTTTTGTTTATCAAATTTCATTTTGAAAATAACAGACAGTTAAATGTAATGTTGGTGCGATTGGAATAGTTAGTAAGATCTCTCTGCCTTCTCATCACAGCTCAATTTCCGGCTCTGCTCTACTCGGCTTTTTATTCTTCTGGGCCCAGTTTTTCAAAAGCCGATTAGTGCTAACCCAGGGTTAAATGGTTAACCCACGATCTTGTTTATAATCTTACAAGGAGAGATTTCAGCTGTAAATTTGGGATTAAGAAGACTTTTCCTAGAAAAATCCAAACAGTATTCATAAATAACCGTTTATGTACCTTTCGTTAAAAAAGAAATTCCAGTTTAATTTTTGCTTTACCCAGGGCTAATTTAACCAGCATTTAAACAACAGGGCCCAGGGGTAGGGAATTGAGTATCATTCTCAGCTGGGAATAAAGCTTTGATGGTTTAGTTTCCCATCCTGGAGAAGTCAACGTCTCTCATTTGCTTATCAGTACAGACCAAGAGTTCTATAGTTTCTGCCTCCCTTTGCACCTTGGTTCAGAAAGGATTTAGTAAGTTTTGGCTAGAGTCTGATATGTAATGTGGCGAAGAATCTACAAAGATCGTATAATATTGCTCACTATGTATATGTTAACTATAGTTAAAGTACTATATTAAAGACTATTTTTAATTGGAGCTTTTTAACTTAAGCTACCAAATTGAATTATCTTTCGTTCATAATTTCATGTAAATAAAACTCAAGTGCTTGTGTTTAAGTATGCTGTTTAAAAGTGTTTCGAAACAAATACCAGTGCCTCCAAAACCACTAACTGTAATACGCTAAGATCTAGACAAGCTAAAATAACAGTGTTTGTACCGACATGGAACACTTTCTAAAACAGAAATGTTATCATCATCATCGTTCGTCATCACTACCATCGTTACCATCATCATCGCTGTTAATATCATTGTCACCACTATCATAACTACCATATAGTCATCTTTATTACCATAATCACCATCATTATCAATCATCATCACATGTTCAGGACTAATAAATATCCCCATAACAATGGTAGTGATGATGATGATGGTAGTGACGATGGTAGTGATGACGATGTTAGTGATGACGTTGATAATGGTTACAGTGGTAGTGATGGCTTTGATGGTGGTGACATTGGTAATGATGATGATGGTGACAATGGTAGTAATGACGATGGTAAGATGATGATGAAAGTGGTTACAGTGGTAGTGATGACGATAATAATGGTTACAGTAGTAGTGATGACGATAATAATGGTTACAGTGGTAGTGATGACGATAATAATGGTTACAGTGGTAGTGATGACGATTATAATGGTTACAGTGGTAGTGATGACGATGGTAATGGTTACAGTGGTAGTGATGACGATAATAATAATGGTTACAGTGGTAGTGATGACGATAATAATGGTTACAGTGGTAGTGATGGCAGTGATGGTGTTGACAGTGGTAGTGATGACGGTGATAATGGTTGCAATGGTAGTGATGACGATGATCATGGTTACAGTGGTAGTGATGACGATTATCATGGTTAATGGGGTAGTGATGACGATGATAATGGTAACAGTGGTAGTGATGACGAAGGTGGTGGTGACAGTGGTAGTGATGACGGTGATAATGGTTACAGTGGTAGTGGTGACGATAATAATGGTTACAGTGGTAGTGATGACAATGATGGTGGTGATAGTGGTAGTGATAACGATGATAATGGTAACAGTAGTAGTGATGATGGTGGTGACAGTGGTAGTGATGACGATGATATTGGATTACAGTGGTAGTGATAACGATGGTAATGCTTACAGTGGTAGTAATGACGATGATAATGGTTACAGTGGTAGTGATGACGATAGTGATGGTGACAGTGGTAGTGATAATGATAGTAGTGGTGATGATGATGGAGATAATAGTGCTAGTGATGAAGATGGTGATTACGATAGTTGTGATGACGAACGGTGCTGATGGTAGTGATGATGATAATGGTAGTGACGATGGTAGTGATGACGAACGATGCTGATGGTGACGATGGTAGTGATGACAAACGATAATGATGGTAACGATGGTAGTGATGACGAACGATGGTGATGGTGACGATGGTAGTGATGATGATAATGGTAGTGATGACGATGTTAGTGATAATGATGATAATAGTGACAGTGGTTGTGATGACGTTCATAATGGTAACGATGGTAGTGATGACGAACAGTGATGATGGTGAATAAGTTACAGTCAATTTTAGTTAACTGTTAATCCATATTATACCATAATTTAACATATACAGTTGCTAAACTGCATGATTGTTACAGCTTAAGCTTATCTATTGATAAGATTATTTTTAAGTGATGCTGTTATGTTAATGTTAAAGAACTAACTAGTAATGCAAATTAATTATGCATACATGCTACAGAGCGATGAAGAAGATGAAGAAAGTAAACCAAGGGTGAGTGATTTGGGAGTATTTTGTTCATATCAGAATCCTTAGAAACCCTGAAAAGTCCTGAAATTGGGGGGAGGGGGAAGTTCTTGGGACTGGAAAGTCTGTGAATTCTGGTTGTGGCCCTTGAAAATCGCAGAATGTGCAAAGCAACATTTCATTGTAATTCCTTAAATAATAAAATTAAGTTGTTTGTTCAAATACATTATTTTTTTTAAAAAAAAAACAAAAAGAAGAACAAAATTAACACGATTCTGTACAGCTTGTTTTTTGACCAGAAGCAAGTCATCGAAATTAATGATATTATTTGTCATTGGCTCAGATTTCATTGTCAGGTTTTAATCCGGTTAATGATGGAAGTCCCTTCAAGGTTATATATGCTCTCATGGATCTTTTCCTTGTTATTTGTTTCTTCCATTACTGCATCATTAATGCATTTTTATGGTGTTGACAATGTTGTTGCAGTTGGCATTGTTGTTGTTAACACCGTGTCAGATGACATCGTTGCAGTTGACCCGCAATTACTGACATTGTTTTTGCAGTTGACATTAATTGTTGTTGTTGACTTAATTGTTGTTGTTGACTTAATTGTTGTTGTTGACTTAATTGTTGTTGTTGACTTAATTGTTGTTATTGACTTAATTGTTGTTGTTGACTTAATTGTTGTTGTTGACATTAATTGTTGTTGTTGACATTAATTGTTGTTGCAATTGACAATGTTATTAGGGTCATTTATACCACAAAAAATAAGACTCGTCTTATACAAGACACGTCTTAAATAACAAACGAACTGTACCATTTATACGTTCGCATTCTACATAAGATGCGAATATCTCGTATTATTAAATTTTTAACCTCGAATATTGCGTTTCTAGCGTTCTGATTGGTTCACTCAATTTCGGTTATCAGCTCATATATCGAATTACCATATATGGAAACTAACAAAAAAAAATTAATAAATTAACTGTATATCCTTTTGGCTCACGATAAGTCACTAAATATTGTTCGCGACGTTTCGACTGCTTACTGCTAGTCTTCTTCAGGCAATGAAAAAAAACTTGTTTATCAATTTATTAGAAGTTTTTTGCTATTTTCAAGTATTGAAGGCTCGGAAAACTCATGAAATTTTAAAAAACAATTATTTCATTCGCGCTTGTTGGATATGAGATGATTATAGCCAACTCGGAGCTTTGCACCTCGTTGGCTATTTATAATCTCATATCCAACTAGCGCGAATGGAATAATTGTTAATAATTAGCTCGCGACTTATTTTGCTACAGCCTCATTTGCAGGCGAAAGTTGAAATTAGCAACGCCATTAACAGCAACAGTCCGAGATAGCGCGCTACAGCAAGAAAGAAAATCTTGCTATTGTTTTTAGGAGGAAGAGACTTTTTCATAGTTGTTTCAATTTTGTATAAAGTCTTTTCTTCTGAAGGCTGTGCTGTTGAGGAAAATTAAAATACTACAAAAATACAGAAGTCAAAATAAATCCAAAAAGCAATTTAAAGGTTAGTGCAACAACGACATGTTGCTAATGGAGGATGCCAAATTTATTGCCAAGTTCTTGCTATCCCGAATATCTTTTGTTAAACTGTGCAATCGATTGCGCCATATAATCGTGAAGGAAGACACTTTTATTAGGACACAGTTACTGTTTAGTGTGCATATAGTTCACATTTAGTCTAATCTAGGACTCGAAAGAATATAAACGAGAAAGTTCACGACTTATTTGAGACGCGAAACGAGGGACTTCACGTCTTACTTAAGGCGTGGACTAACTTAAAAGAACAGCCAAAAAATCTGTTCCAAGATAAGACACGTCTTATATAAGACACCTGCTTTGTACCATGTGTACGTGCAGTTCACTCCCTATTTTGGTGGCGTCGTATTTTCTTCGGTATAAATGGCCTTATTGGACACTGTTGAGTATGCTTCCTGCTGTTAACATGGCCAATGCTGTTGTTGTTGCTACTTTTGCCCTTCTGTTTCTAGATAAATAGAAATGTTTTTAAATGTCGCTGCTGTTCGTCTTGCTTGCAGTAAGATCCTTTCCCTTTCTATCCATCTTTCAGAGTCGAAATTGAATTTCATTTTTTCTTTTGACTTTTCAATGCAATTCATAAAGGTTTTGTTCGCCTACAGCTGTGTCAACAGTAATTTGTTAATGTAAACAAAATTTGCAAAATTTTTATTGAGTAGTATTCGATTGTCGTTTTAGATTCCCCTTTATTCCGACTACCGCACATTAATTTTATTGAAAATGTCTGTCATAAATGATTCCTTTTAAATGTTATAGTTTACAGTGTGATAATATAACTTCAGCTGAGCAACGTTTACATGTGTTTCTTAGGAAAGACCCAAAAGCATTTTTGAACTGAAACCTGTCGAGATGCTGTCCCTTATGAAGGACCCTTCTGAGCCAATTTTTATACTCGAAAGTAAGTGACGTTTTGTTTTGATTTAAAAGGAAGATGTAACAAGTGGCACTGTGTTACGTGGCACTGTGTTAAGTGGCACTGTATTAAGTTGCGCTTTGTTAAGTGGCTCTTTCTTAGGTAGCGTTGTATTAAGCGGTACTTTGTTAAATGGCACTGTATTAAGTAGCACTTTGTTAAGTGGCACTGTATTAAGTGGCACTGTGTTAAGTGGCACTTTGTTAAGTGGCACTGTATTAAGCTGTACTGTGTTAAGTGGCACTTTATTAAGTGGCACTTTGTTAAGTGGCACTGTATTAAGCGGTACTGTGTTAAGTGGCACTGTATTAAGTGGCACTTTGTTAAGCAGCACTGTATTAAGCGGTACTGTATTAATTGGCACTTTGTTAAGTGGCACCATGTTAAGCGGCACTGTGTTAAGCGGCACTGTGTTAAGCGGCACTGTGTTAAGCGGCACTGTGTTAAGCGGCTCTTTGTTAAGTGGCACTTTATTAAGCTGTACTATATTAAGTGGAACTTTGTTAAGTGGCACTAGCTAAACGCGTACTAAAATTAGTACATAAAAAGAGCTTTTTTGGAGTTCAAGGTCTTCAAGGTCAAAACAACAGATTCCTTCTGTATTTGTTCAGCTTTATGGAGAAACACATTAAACCGCTTTTTAGTCACAATCATTCAAGGTGAACCGCACAACGAAGTAAAGAGTAAGGTGGAAATATGATTTTTCTAAACCATTGGCGTTTGCATCCCCATCCTCGTTGCTAAAGATCTTTGATAGTGCCTGAAAAATACTTTAAAATTTTGAACTAGTGGTGTTATTGAATGCTAGTCATTGAGTATTTATGCACAAACATCTGACGATTTCAAATAAGTTAATTTCCACCCAATTTGCAACAGATTTTGACATTGGAAGAGGGACTGGAAGTACAGATGAGGAAGGTAAAAGGTTTGTTGTGTCTACAAACTCCATGAAAATTTGGCATGTAAAGGAATACTCCTATTCTGTGTTACCCGAGGATGATTATGGACATTTTCATTCGTCTGAAGGTTAGTTGGATAGGCTCTTTAGTTAGACATTAGAGCTGCACCTTATTTGGTTAAAGTAGTACTTAGCTAATAACCTTCCGTAATTACCTGGATAGCTACACGATTCGGGTGGCTTGACTTTCTTTTAAAACTCAAATAATTCATTAATCTATGATGACAGACGCAACTTCGGCAGACACAAACGTAATCTATTATAACATTAAGGACAAAATAATATTGTTAGCAAACAAATAAATACTGCAGGATAAGACAAAAATTCTATAATAGAGAGCTCAAGGCCCGGAATATTTCTTCACGACGGAGGTCAATTCTCCGAAAGTAGACTAAATAAATAACGGCATTTTTAACCTTAAGCAGCACGCGCGGTACCACGACGGGCGCAGGCAGGCAGGCTAAAAAGGCACCAAAACAAACTTTAAAGAGCTCAGTCGTAAACAAAATGATCGTAAAACTTTCGGCACGTACTGCAAATACCTGGAGCGTAAGTCAATGCTAAAGTAATCACGAGTACGATCAAAATTTACTTTATAAAAAGATTTATCTTCAGTCTTTTTGGTGCTTGAAGATATAACTTTGATGCAAAACCCTCGCAGTTCTGGCAGACCAACACGTAGGCAAAAGCAGCTTGTAGGCCTCCGTGAAGATCACCACGACCGCATGACGTGTTCAGGTACGCAACATTTGTTGACAATTTAGTTCCGGTTGGCCTCCGTGAAGATCACCACTACCGTATGATGTGTTCAGGTACGCGACATCTGTTGACAGTTTAATTCCGGTTGGCCTCCGTGAAGATCACCACGACCGCATGACGTGTTCAGGTACGCGACATCTGTTGACAGTTTAGTTCCGGTTGGCCTCCGTGACAACAAGAACGTCTGTTACTAAGCTCTCTATTTCTTCATGATGAAGATCTATTTTCCATGAGTGGATTTGCTAAAGAGAATGTTGTTTGGGCGCCATTTTTTAATTTAAGCACCATGCGTATTACAATGATGGGCACATGCAGGATAAAAAGGCGCGAAAATTAAGTTTAAACAACCAGTCATAAGCAAACTTGTAAATTGGTTACATATAGTCAAGAACCTATGAAGCAAAAGTCAGTGGTAAAGCACAGGGAACCCAAGCTCAGTGTGTGAGGTAAAATTAGTAACGACATTTTCAAAATTTTTTAATCTTGACTTTGTATGAACAATTTTTAATTCTGCCATCGATTGTGAAGAAACAATCAAATTGTACAGAAAATTGGAAATAAACATACCTTGACGCTTGAATGTTGTTTGATACTATTTTGTTTTTCCTGTGAGTGAATTTTGGGTTCTTGTGAGTGGTTTGTAGGTAACATCTATAATATTTTGAAAGGTAGGAGACACTGAAAGATCAACTGTTAAACTGTCAAAACAAACTCCCTTCAAGAATCCTTTCACTGAGCTTGGGTTGCCTGTGGCTAAAGTAACAATAGGTAATTATCTACTTACAAAGGTTAACTGACAATTTTTGAAGTGCTTTAAGTCAATTCTTTGATAAAACAACTTCATAGCCTTTACAGACCAACACGGATTTGGAGGCAAAAAATAGCTGGCAGATCTCCGTGACAATTTTAACGACCTCATAATGTATTTAGGAAAGTGACATCTGGTAAAAGTTTATTTCCAGTCAGGCTCCATGGCAACAAGAACACCAGGTGCTTAAGCTCTATTCTATCTCCTGCTGACGTAGAGATTAAACTTCAATTGATTTATGTGTTATTGTACCTGAACAAATTTTATCTTACCTTATTCTACATAGAAAGTGGTTAAAGTTTTCCATCAAAGTAATGTTATAATTATATGCTTCAAAGTCAACATCAGGATTAATTTCTCTGCAAAAAGACATACAAGGAATTGTGTTAGCAGAATATGCACTCTATAGTCCAAATCGTAATGTTTTAATCCACGTACATGTTGTGGTTCAAAATTTGTTTTGATTACATTTTTTTTAAACCAGTTAATTTTTTAAACCAGTTGATTTTTTTTTAATTCTGTTGATTTTTTTCAAACCAGTTGATTTTTTTTCAAACCAGTTAGTTTTTTTCCACCAGTTTATTTTTCTCATATATCAGTCTCACAGCAATAAGCAGTGATACCTAGAAAAATTGATATGCTAGCAGCAGTTGCTTGTGTGGTCAAGTAGGAATGAAGCAGGACTACAGATCCAAACAAATCCAAAAGTCAGTAGTTCAAATCTTCAAGTCACTTCAACGTTTGGAAATAATTGTTAACAAATTAAACTGCATGCGCTCACTCACTGTTAATATACTATTAATTAAGATACCTTAAAGTGTTTACAGCTGCTTCAACCTTGCTCATTCCAGACTGGTCAGGCCTGAAAAACAACCTGCAAAAAACTGCAATTAGGATATTGTATCTACTTTTTTATTTTATGAAATGGACAGTTATGAATTCAATGTTTTAGACAGAAATTTAAGAGCTGCAAACCTGTTCATATTTGCAAGTTCCACCTTGTCATAGTCAAATAAAAGTAACTGCAAGAATTAGAATCAATTTATTACTATTAATGTGAATATATATTATATTGATCTATTAAATAACACTGTCCCTAGATAATATAATAATTATTATACTTTCTAAATACATGTTGATGTTTGAGATCTGGTGAATTTATCACATGGCACCATGTTTATGTATCTTTATGTATCTCTCACCTTGTGATTTTATCTTCATTTTAGGCAGTTTTGATTTTGTTTGACAAATAGATTAGTTTCAAGTTTGCATTGTTTTAATTATGTAATAATTTCAAATTTTTTGGAACCTAATATATATTGTATCAAAACCTGAGCAAAGTGTGTGTCACAGTTGGAGCACAAAGTCATACAAAACCAGTTTATATGAGCTTGCACCTTTAGCACTTGTTTTGCAGTAAATCAGTCAACAAAATTTCCCTAGATCTGGACCTGGAGTGAAATATCCCATAGTTAGTTTTTTTTAGGTGCTTTTTTGTTCTTGCTATCTCCAATTTGTTCTTTTAGATATTTAACAGTCAAATATAAAGCAACTGCATGATTTTATAAAATGAGTACAGATGCAGTTGATTTAAATCAGTGACATTACTAGGAATTCAAAACTGGCTAACTACAAATTGTACTGGGTTAAAAATCACAATGAATTGAGAAATCACTACACAGTAATTTAACTAGTACTGTACAGACTTACCTTTCCTATACCACATCTGGTAAGCATTTCTGCAGTCACACTTCCAACTCCTCCAATTCCAATAATAGCAATTGTGTTGTGACGAATACTCTGGAACAAACATAATAAATTTTTTTAAAAAAATTAACAGATGATAAAAAGTACAATTATTATTAATAATTAATTAATTTAAAAATAAAAGATTACACAGTATGCTTTTTATCTTAACTTGGAATTAATGTTTTGAACTTGCCAAATATCTAAAAATGATTTTCAAAGTTAATATTCCTGTCCGTGTCTGTTTGTTGTGCATACCTATAAATCAATATTTACAACGTGGAAGATGTCTAAATTTTTTTAAAAGAATTATATCGATTTGCTGGTGTAAATAAATCAACCTTTTAAGACCTAAATTACATGAGTTCAATTAACTATAAACCAAAATGGAAGGTTGACCATGGATTTGTAATCATATAAAGTCTTAATTAAAACCACAAGCAACAAGATGTAATACTAATAAACTGTAATAACTAGTCATAGCGGGCTGCCATGAATCATGAATTAATGAATTTTATGTTCAATTAAAATGTGTCAGGAATCATTAAACACGAATAACAGAAAAACTAGCAAGGAGAAACTTTAAAAAAGCAAATGTTTTTAGTCCATGAATTTTTGTCAGAGCTATTAAAATAATCTTACTAGAAATCCCAAATTTCATAGCTCAAATGATTATGCATCAAGACACAAATAATATTATTAGCAATTACAAATGGCTGCAGAACCTGTTATACAATCTAAATATGTAAAAATTATTGATCTTTTCCTCTTTTATGCTAGAATAAGTCTCCACTTATGACATTCTGTTATAGCAAAAATATTGAAAACCTAAAATTATATGAATATTTAAAATCTTAAAATGAGTATTTACAATTGTAAAGAAGGTGATTATCATAAAAAATTTTATATGCAATGAAAAGTTTCTTAAATCTATAGTAAAGATACATATCTTAACAGACATAACTTACGTTATTAATAATTACCAACTGAACTTTTTACTAAGAATGACTGTAAATGGCAACTTACTTTGCTGGCTTTTTAAAACTATTTCATGACTGTATAACCCTGTAATATTTACCTCATAGTTTTCAACAATACCCATTCTTTTTAATGCCATCAGCCGACTGTTAATGAAGAATAAAATTTATAAATATGTTAAATATTCATAGTTTGTGTTTAACAAATAAAATTATGAAATCAA
Organism: Zoanthus sanctaehelenae; assembly: GCA_028564885.2. Lineage (NCBI taxonomy): Eukaryota > Metazoa > Cnidaria > Anthozoa > Zoantharia > Zoanthidae > Zoanthus > Zoanthus sanctaehelenae. The sequence goes on from JAOTRI020124749.1 coordinate 17,398, forward strand.
TGTAAAATTATTTGCACAACTTGACATTGAAAGGCGAATTACACTGTAACCTTTGAGTTGCATTGTAAACCACTTTGTCAAGGGAGAAACATTTAAACTAATTTGTTGTAGAAAAAAGTTCAGTTTAATATTACAATTAATTATTATAAATCTTATTTATTTTGGTATATAACAATATGAATGTTTTCAGTTAGCTTTACTTTTACAATTAAGAAAACAACAACAGAAAAAATGCTGGGTTTCAAAAACATTTACTGGTAAGTATTTCTGTCCTGCTATAATTTGAAGCCCTTTGACAAATCATTACAGCTTTACTTGTGTTATTGTACACATTCAAATATGAACTGAAATTGAGGTATGTTAATGACTTTATTTTTATGAAAATGTAATCTAAAACTTTTCTCAAAATATCAATTATCTAAAAATGCAATTTAACAAAGAAAATTTACGTGTAACATCTTTATAACATAGATTCCTACTTCAAATACACAGAGATAAAAGTTTAATTAAGTTAGTATGTAGCTCTGTTTTAAGACACACTGTATTCATTGATTTTGATTTTGTAACAAGGACTTTAACTGCTCCATCAGCTAGTCACCATTACTTATATGGTCATAAAAAATGGTTGATTAACACATCGTTTATTGATGATAATTATTTTGAGTAATAAAATTACTGCTCATTGATTTTTCATTACTTTTGATTCATCTTCAGTGTAAGAACCTGTGAAGTTCACAAGTGACGTAGAACAAAGAAAACATGGAAGTTGAAACAACTGATATAACAAACAAAATTAAATATTGACAAAAAGAAAAACTTCACAGGTTCTTACCCTAACATATATAAACCCACTTTTCTTCTTTGATTCATGGAGACTACTAAAATTTTAATTTTGTATGTTTTAAAACATATTTATCTACAGAGGTTCACAAAACCTTTGCTTGTTACAGCTGAGAATATATGCAGATAACGCAGTATGTGCTAGCTGCAGCATGTTTTTGTTTGAAATAATAATAAATCTGGCAACAACATTGCTCGAAATACTAAACCATACACCTAAACAACATACAACATTAGCCATAAAACAACGTAGAATATGGTCGTCAAAATAGCTGATTAACACACGCTTTGATGATAATTTTGAATTGCAAATGTTAATATTTTAAAAAAATAAAAAGAAAAAATAACAAGGAACTCAAAAAAATGGCGGAACTAAACAAACAAGTTTCACTAGGAAGCCAGCTGCCATAGCTATAATAAATTTGAATGAAACATTTTTGTACGATATAAATTCTATACTTTACTTGTCACTCAGACTATTGACAAGTCTTTTCTTCTTGTTTATATTCATAACGCGAAACATATGCTGATTCTATATAAGAAATAAAATAAGCAATTCAGAAAATATAAATGTTTCTTTTCTAAATTCTGGTTTCATATACTAAAATAAATTGTAAATGCTAAACAGCTTTTAGCTTTGACTATCGGAGCAAATATCATTACTCTAAATATGTGTAACGAATGGTGGTATTTCGATCATGATCAAGATAAAAACCAAAATCCCGATAATCTCACAAAGGACTAATTAAAAGCATGCAAAACATTCCTGTTCAAAAAAAATACAGCGTGAATAAAAATATAAAATCAATCTAACCAGAGGAAACTGCTTCATTTCAAAACCTTGAGTGTCTCTAATTTTTTTAGTCGCATCGTTTTCAATTAAACCAACCTGTAAGGATTACTGTCAATAACTTCTGAGCTCATTTCATCTATCTTTTCACGACGAGGCCCTTTCTTTCTTCGTTCGATTTCCAAAGCTTTTTCAAGCTCGGCGATTTTACTTTTTAACCTTTCTATCTGATCTGCCATTATGGAACCTTAAACAACGATCGAGTAATGCTTTTTCTGCTTTTACTCTTGACAAAAAGTACAAGATTAGAAAACAACTTTTTTTTCGAAGACTCAAAAATCAGGTGTTTCTCAGGGGGAAAACCGCATTGAAAATGAGGTATTGTGGACTCATAAGGTTACCGCTAATTGATTATGTAGCGGGCTCAAAGCTAATGCTCGGTAGTGATTGGCTAATCTGTTTCGCGCGAAATTTGTTATGCATTTTATTAAAATCTTTGAGAGAAAGATCTTGTGTCTTATTTTATCTCAACCGTAAACTTTAATACTGGAAGCCTTTAGAAAAGATTTAAAGTTTTGGATTGATCAGTAATGCCTCGAACTAGATCGAAAAGCCAGGCTGTAATTGGTTTTAGATGCCGTAAAAGTAGAGCAGCTACCCACAAGGAAAACATCGATGGAAAAGGAAGTGTCGAGCAACAAGCTGTGCAATCAGATTCTACTTCACCTAGCAAACGAGCAAACTCAGCAAGTAAGGGATTTTACAAAAGATCAAAATATAGATAGAGTCATAACTTTCATACTCTTATAAACTGAACTACTTTTCGCAAGTTTGGGGTATAGCTCCTTTGTTTTACTTTGATTTTAATTTTTCCCGCCCAAACGGTCGCCTTCGGTCCTCAATCATGCACCAGCATACAGTACGTATTGTTGAATAGTCCCCTTGGAACTTGGTAAGTTTCTTTAGATTCACGTTTGCATCGGCAGCTTAATTTTTTAATCGAGGTAATAGTGAGGCAAAATGAAAAGACGGATTCGTTCCTAAAATTGACTGAGGGCTCGACGCTTCTCGTTTAATTTCGCATTGTCTGAGCAATTGATCAACACCATTATTTTCCCTACGGTTTTTTTCTTTTCAAAAACTCTTTCTCATTTTTACAGGCACGGATGAAAGAGCTTTCAGCCCAGCATTATCGCCCAAGAAGAGGAGAGACAACCATGGGAAATCTGTTGCTATTTTTAACAAAGACGATGAAAATAGTTCGCCTTGTGGTTTGAAATTGACCAAAAACAAAGGTAGTCTGAATATTATAGAAAGCCTGAGCTGAATAAATTTGGAAAATGTGGAACCAGTCTAGCTCAAAATCAAAAATTGTTCATATAATTTGCCAATACACTGCACAAACACTATGTGTTGAGCAGATACAAGAAGATGATTAATGGTGATAATCGAGACAAGCTTGTGTAAAATCTAACCAGAGTACATTTGATGTAATTAAGTCAGCTGGCAGCACTATTGGATAGATAACTAAGAAAACAATATTTTATAATAATTTTGTTAAGACAATTCTTCTCTAGTGTACAAAGGTTTGATGAACCAAACTATAATGTATAAAGCAACAATGTAATAAATTTTAACTTGATCATCATTTAGATGTGAAGACAATTGGGGGGGGGGGGGGCAAACATTTGCATTTTATTATATTGACTGTAAAACTTCTTTCCTTGATTATAACAATTTAACTGCTTGTTTTTTACAGCACTACATTACAGTAAAACTAAGCAGGCTCTGCACTCCTCTATTCCTGAAAGACTCTTGTGTCGTGACAAAGAGATTGGTCAAATCAGGAGCTTCTTGAAAAGCCATTTAATAAAAAAGAAACCCGGTAGCCTCTACATATCAGGTGCTCCTGGGACTGGCAAAACAGCTTGTCTGAGATGCATTCTGAATGAGTTAAAGGTATTTTTATATGATCAGGAAATTTCCACTTAATGAGCTTTATCTACCATAAACCTTGTTACTCTTGGAACAACCATTAAAGAAGTAATAGTTTTCAATAATTATCCACTCAAAAGTTCTATATTTGCAATTTCAGTAAAATGTTATGATATATTATTATAGTATATATGTAATGACTAAATGTTGTTTAACACACATTTTTCATTTCTTTTAACAGGCTGAGATGAATAAGTACCAGGCAATCTTTGTCAACTGTATGTCTGTTGGAAATTCTCAGGGTATTTTTCAAAACATTGCATCAGAGTTGGGTGTAAAAGATCTGGTATCTGGGAAAGACTTACCAAAGCTGTTGCAACAGAAATTTACCACACCAGGTCAAATGAAGTAAGAAAAATTTTTGTAGCTACATCTGATATCAACGAAAAAGCATCTGCTCTATGTTATTCACCAAAGGCAAAAATTTTATTGCTGCAGTTACATGTAGTCGATGACTACCTGTTTTTATAGTTTTGCAATAAGTTAAAACTTACAGTCTATTATAACATGTGGTAGCATTCAAAAAGATATTTTGTATAATAATAATTCACATTTTAGCTTTCATGTTTGTCTAAATGAGCTACCCACAGTAACTGGTGCATCCCACTCAGGCTTCTCCAAAAAATATTTCGATTTCTCTACCCAGAGTACTATATCCACATGCTTTAGCTTGTAGCGCAATTTTTAGCATGAAAGACATAACAATTAACCCTAAATGAAACCAGAAAATTATAAGAATGATTGAGGCAATCACATCTCTTTGAAAATTTCAGCAATTCCAAAGTTTTTTGAGAAAACTAAGTTTTTATTCTGCCATTCCAAAATCTGTTTTTCAAAACTAATTGAATGTTTAATAAAATGTAGTCTATTTTAATTGATAGAAAAGTATTAGAAATTTTTAATGCAATTTAACAGTTTTTAAGAATTTTTTTTCAAAAATAATTTGCAAGATAATATACATGACTTGTAAATGAATGTTTTTACACAGAATGCTTGTCCTTGATGAGATTGACCAACTTGAGTCAAAGAATCAAGAGATTCTCTACACTTTATTTGAATGGCCATCATTGCCAAACTCAAGACTGGTGTTAATAGGTATGTAATATCAATAAAAACTCTGACATTTTTTTATTTCAAATTAAGATGTTTTTTCAAAAAAAAATCTTTAAATTTTAAAATTTTTAAACCTGATTTTTGGTGTGTGTGTGTGGTTTTTAACTGAAGAAGGCTAAATAGCCCAGACATTTTTTGATGGAACTGGACCTGTCAGGGGGTTGCGGGTTGCTGTTCATCCTCTGCAAATTCAATTTATATATAAA
>JAOTRI020124750.1:0-11852 GCA_028564885.2 Zoanthus sanctaehelenae
ATGGTGACTGATGACGAAATACTGTAGGGAAAACCCAAGAAAATCTCGCAAAATCTGTATTAATGATAAAAGGGACTTAAAAGAAGAGAGTGAAAATTTTATTTACACGTTTTGCGGATGAATGTACAGTAAACAATTCTGGAGCTGCTGTCAAATTTCTATACAAACCTTTCGCTTGTAAGCTTATTTCCATTGCCTTCTGTTGGCACTTCTTCCATCAATCGAGCCACAGCTAAAACCCCAAAAACCAGTACCGGCTGACAATTTGAAATAAGACAAAATAAAAGTAATTCCAAGTATCGAGAGTTTCATGACGTAATATTTAGGTTCAATGAAACCCATAAATATAAAGAAATTACAATAATTTATTTCGATAATTTTACCCTATCATCATCAGGTATAAATTGAAACTGAATACAATAACAGATTTAAATATGTTGAGGTGCAAAAATTACTTAAATAAGAAAAGTTCACAGCTACAGGAGCTTTGAGTCCTTTGTTCAGTTTAGCATTTAAAGTTTTGATATAACAGTCTTCTTTAAACAGTAGTAAATTCCAATTAGAGTCACTGTCGATGTTGAACGTGTTCATGGTGGTGACAAATAACTTGTTTTGTTTTTGTTGAGGAGACCAAGATGGGGTGAGATTGATAAGACCGATAATGACTTTGTGTTGGAATTTAGGACATTCATTAAGATGGCAGAAGATACTGTACAGTAGCTCTGATTTTGTCGCAGGAATGCTCTTTTGTTCTCTTGATAATTGTTCTATTAGTTTTTCCGATATAATTAGCATTGTAACCGGGACAACAAAATTTATAAACCTTATTTAAATTATTTAGAAATGGAATCTGGTCCTTCATGTTCGTAAAAAAAGAAACTTGAACAAAAGTTCAAGTTCTTTGTGGAAAGACATCTACAGATTTTCCAAATACAGGATTTTGTGATCGATTCACCCTTTTGTCCGATATACGGCAATTATTTAACCAGATGGTAGGAATTTATTGGTCAGGCTGATCGTTTAGTTGATGTTCATTATCTTTATCGAAGTGTTGGTTGAAGCGTGACACTATCTTATTAGCCACATACTTTGCAAAGCCATTCCAAGAGAGAAATTTTCTGACTTTGGCGAGTTGACTTTTAACCTTGTTAATGGAGCAATCTTGTGAATTCGGTAAATAAGAGATCTAGTCCAGCCCCAATTTCGTCTCTTATTAGATGGGACCTTTCCACTGGGCCGCCGTAGTCGAATCTCCTCGTGTAATCTTCTGGTGCGAACAAATGACTGAATGTTCGGAAGGGCTCCACTTTTCTCCTCTCTTCCTTACAAAATTGACCTGCTGTTTCCTTCTTCACTTTGCTATCGGCCTATCATCTCTATAAAATTGAATAATATGAATTGCAATGTTTTTGTTCTTATAGACAACATTGCTGCAGTTCCACACAACGCATCTTTTCGGCATCTTGCTCCAAATGTGTCTCAAAGAGCTGGTTCCCCCTAATACTTCGTTATATCAACTAGTACCATGCCTCTTTCATGCGATCATTTTGAAAGGGCGTGGTTTTTTCAATAGCCTTGAAGTTTAATAACAGGGCAAATATTTAGTCAAATTTAAAAATGTTTTCGGAAGTTGTTCAGAAAGACCCAGTTTCTAAGAAGACAAAATTTCTTGAAAAGTGATATATACACTTTAAATAGTGGGCATAGTAGTAGAGTTGTCTTTTCACAATTTATTATATTAAACTTTGTTATTGTTTTTTATTCAGGAGAATATATTTTAGAGGATCTAAAGGTCTTTCAAAAATAAAATGGTTTTCATTAAAATTCTCAGTCAATTTAGCATGCAGATGAATACCACAGGTTATTGAAAGTTTTTATTTTCTTTGGTGTTTAAAAATGTAAGGCCTTTAAAAGCTTGTAAATCTCTCTAGGTATATATATTTCATGTGAGCTAGTGAAAATAATATCAAAATTAATTTTTCTTGCAGCCAAATCTTTCTGCATATTAGAATCAAAACAATTGTTAGAAGGTTCTTAAATTAGCTGTCTCCTGAACTGCAGGGAACTTGAAAGGATAATAGGAACAGTTTCAAGACTGCAAAGTTACTGTAGGATTTGTATAATGTCTTTTTGTCTAAATTAGGTAGTACATTTGGAACTAGTGGTGGCTTGTTTGGCCAGCAGCAAACACAGCAGACAGGTGGCTTGTTTGGAAAACCTACTGGCTTGTTTGCCCCTACTAGCTCTGCCACATCTGGTACATCAGCTTTTGGAACCACTGGCTTTGGGACAAGTGGAACAGGACTATTTGGACAGACATCAGCAGCGCCAGTGAGTACGGGCATTCAGTTTGAGCTAACCAAATCTTTTACAAGTGTAGTGGCTCATGGATAAAATACTTATTCGTTGCATGTTAGCTCCCAGCAGATGTCACTAATAAAAATTTATTATACTTGAAGATGAACAGGAGAATAAACTTGAAATGGCATTACATTTATTTGATAATGACGGCTTTTACTTTTGAGTCTGATAAAGTATTTTAACTAGGTCAGTGGTTAGTAACTGCTAAAGTCAAGTTTACACAAAGATTAGAGTTGGTTCTGGGGAAGTTATTTGCACTATCATTTATGTTTTTACAGTAAATACTACAGAAATCGTAGAGCAAGCTTTCATTGAGCTCATAGACTCCTAAAAGAATTTTGTACATCTGTAACTAGTCTGTATTTTATTAAAGTGTTGAATAACACAAATTTACTAACAGTATAACAGACAAAATAACAATTTAGGATTTTTTGTTTCATAAAGTTGTTGTAAAAAGACTTTTGAAAACATGACGGCTCAAAGTGAACATCAGGCATAATGATCATTAAGCTTAATATAATGTAATGTGATAATTTGATAGTATAATTTATAAAGAACAATTTATTAAAATCATGTGATAATGCAGTAGTACTGTAGTGTAGCAGTTACAGTAGTGTAGTGCAGTTAACTTGAACTTAATGGTAATAATTTATATGTTTATGATTGATGAAAGAACTATAATCATGATAATTTATTACAAAATGTAGTATAAAGTTAATAGCTTTTTTGTTCACTGGTTGGTCAACAATTGTCGAGATTTTGATCTGCAGGTGATTGTATTTAATATGAAGTTATCCAATTTAGCCATTAAGAGAACACATTGAGGTGAAAATGAACTAGCTATACAACAATAGCTAACTGTACAACATGTATTGTTACATCCTTGCAAAGAGTTTATTTGGTACAACTACAAGCACACCTAGCACTGGGCTATTTGGTACGTCAGGATCCACCTTTGGACAACAACCAACATCAACAGGAACAAATCTTTTTGGCCAGACAGCCTTTGGACAGCAACAGGTTTGTCTGCTACATTCTGAGATAAATAAAATTGAATAAAATCGATTGAGAAGTTTCTCCTGTAAGAGTTGTCATTTTACATAAGTGCCATGTAAATGCATGGCTTCAGGTGTTTCCCTTCCAGAATATTATTATACAAAACTTATTGTGTCCATGAGCACATCACCACGGATCGTTAACTAGTCCTTTTAAAATGGTACAAAGTATCAACTTGCAGGCACACAAAGCCCCGCGCAAACGGTTTCAACATTTGCTTCAACATCCATTCGATTTTATCGAACAATGTTGAAACCATTTTCCACCCCCTTTTAGACACGTTGAAACATGTTGAAATGAAGTCGAAAGGATGTTGAAAGTGTTTAAAAGGGTTTAAACTTTACTTCAACATTCTTTCAATTTTTTTTTTTGTTCTCGAAAATGTTGAAGGTTGTTGAAACTGTTTGCGCTGGTCTTTCAACATTATCGAATACGCGCATGGCGTCTTCGTCTACGGTAAACAATAGGTTGGGGGTTCATGCTAAATACTAGATTTCTCAGGCAATTACGTTAAAACAAAATCGAAACAAATGTTGAAACCGTTTGCCCACCCGGTATTTAGCATCGTTCAACATTGATAAACACCGTTCGATAAAATCGAATAAATGTTGAAGCAAATGTTGAAATCGTTTGCGTGGGCCGTAATTCTAGTTTTTTGTTGATGCACAGTGAGGAATGCATTTTTTAATTTAGCGTGCTACTTCGATTTTTGAGTGAGGTTCAGAAGATTAGAATATGGCAGTGAAATTAATATTGTGAAAATGTGTACGAATTACTTTGGATTTCATTTAGAAGCCATGGAAAATTAAAGTTTAGGAAATTTTACATGATTATAGTTTGCAAATTAAAACACAGTTAAAGGTTTTTAGCAATCAGTTCCCCAATCTATGTACCATAAATAGGGACAAAATATTATATAAAAAAGGTTATTTTATTATTTTGTAACACAAAGGTTTTGTTTTTCAGAGTGGTGGATTGTTTGGAGCAAAACCAGCTGGTAAGATACTTACTGATGAACTATTTCTAATAAATTAGTTCTATGGTGGAATAAATGTTATATTTGTTAAACCTCATATGATTCAAGATTTCACCTCAGACATCTTCTCTTCGAATAGAGGAAGTAGATTCTATTTTTGTGCTATGGTTTGGTTTGGGTTTCTTGTTGCTGTTAAGTACAAATTTTGAGATTCGTTGAAAGACATGCTAGGATTTCACTAGATTGCTTAAATCTTGACCAGTGAATTGCATTTTATTCATATTTTTACTAACTGTGTTTTGTACCTACTATACAGTGTGTAATGTATTTTGTTCCTTCATTTCTAGCAGAACTGTGAAAGACTTACGTGCTTACACGTTCTATTATTTTCCTTGAGGTTGCGGAATTTTCCTCCCTTTCATCATTCAGTGGTCATACAATAATTACTACAATATCTGTCTTGGTAAAAACATATTCCAAAATCTCGAGGATCTCGAATCTTAGGCTTTTTTATTTCCCTCAAAACACAAATTATACACACCCTGAGTTATGAAAAACAATATCGCATACTTTTTTATGTTTAGATATCTTGATAAAACTCGAATATTTGACCAATCAGAGCACTCATAGAGTCCTGTCTTTGTTATTAGAAATTTTATGTTTACGTTTTTGCGACAGGGTTTGCTTCTGGCTTTGGAAATCCATCTACAGGAAGTTTATTTGGTGCTCAGAATAAAACAACTGGTTTTAATTTTGGCCAAACTTCAAGCACTGCACTTGGAACCACTGGATTTGGGTCTGCAAGCTCATCATTATTTGGTAACAAGCCCACTGGCTTTGCCCAAGGGAGCCTGGGAACTCTTGGTGCAGGTACTGGAATAGGATTGTTTGGAGGAACAACAGGACTTGGTGGCTCCTCAACTCTTGGACCATCTACCTTTGGAGCAGGTAAATAAGGCTTCCGGTGTGATGTACTCTGAGGAAATCTGCCATCGTTTAGTGGGTGTAAGGAACTCCATTTCTTATAATTGATGAGAGTGATAGTAAAATTTGATAGATCCATTGACGAAAGATAAATAATAGTTTAATAAATGAAGATTCAATTGAAAGGAAAAATTGCCATTTGCTGGCAAAAGAGTTTGATCCATTTCTGTGCCGTCAGACGTCGTCATGAGGATTAATAAGGATTTGATTAACATATTATAGAAAACTCAAATCGGTTTAAATTCAAAAAGTAACCACAAGTTGTAACTTTGAAAGTAAGAACGCTTAAGGAGACTATTAGCCATGGGTTTTAACTCCCTCCATTTTTATATATAGTTGTGACAGTAGTAACGGCTGGCTGTTGTTATTTAGTAGCCATATTTAGATAACAATTACTTAAATTTGATTGCAGTTTGGTATATTTTAATCGTTTGCTTTGTTGGTCAACGTTCCACTGGTTTTACTATACTTAATGTGCAAGGCCGACTGTATTGATATATGCTGTACCTCGTTTGTAACTTTGCGATGAAAACATCTAATTGCTGCGTTGTTTTTATTTTCCAGGAACCCTTGGGGCTGTTGGCTCTCAAACTACGGGTATTGGTGGCGGTATATCTTTGCTGGGAGGGTACGTTCTTGGGTCACAACCTTTTAACTTTTTGTATCAAAGTTCAATATACTAGTGAGCCATGCAGGTCTATCGGTTCATAATGACATGATAGCATAAAGTATCACAGACCTGGCAAATAAGATATTAAAGTATAGTTTAATGAAACCTTGTGCAATTTGTTCAGAATTCATATTTCATTCCGTAACCTTATATATATTATAAATTACAACAATACAAAAATAAATCACTTACCGGAAATAAATAAAAAAATTGCAACATTCACAGTGAATTTTTTCATTTGCAGTATTTACTTTTGCCTAGCAGTACTTTAAACACTAGATGGATAAACATTTTCATTCTCACATATTTTTGGTAGTTTATTATTTCATTTAAAATTGTTCTTTGATAGGATTATTTGTAACCTACATACCTGTATTTTAAACGTTATAGTACTATCAAAAAGCTGCGTATCTATCATATGCATTTAGTTGACTCTGCTGGCTTGCACAGTTCATTATTCTTCTGCAATGACTCATGGAATCTCATAAGATTCACTTGTTCATGTTTTAGATCGGGTTTGAGTGATTTGGCAAACTATATCAAACGTTTATAATATGGCTTCTTTGTAGTCTTATAAACTGATACAGTTATCTAGATTACTGTGGCGATGATAAGATGAAATGATTCAAAGATGAGGATGAAATGAGGACGAGATAAAAATAAGGGGATGATATTGAGATGTTGATTATATCAGATGATTATGAGGTAAGGATGAGAGTAATGTTGATAAGACAGAGAACAAGAACGCTGAGATGGGGATGATGAGATGATGATGATGATGATGATGATGATGATAATGATGATGATGATATGAGGATAAAAATAAAAATGAGGATGATGATACTGATGATGAGGTAAGGATAAGGATAAAGTTGACGTGGAGGACAAGGATACTGAGGTGAGGAGGATAATATGAGGTTGATAATAATGAAAACGAAGATGATGTGGTAAGGATGAGAATAATAATGAGTTGGACAGTGATGCTGCTGCTGATAAGATAAAGATAATGAATATGAGGAGATGAGGATGAGGAGATGAAAATGAACGTGAGGATGAAAGTGAGGATGATTAGGTAAGGTGATGATAGTGATGAGTAGGAGGACAGTAATACTGAAACTAGGTTAATGAAGATGATGAGATAAGAATGAGTTGAGAATGAAGATGATGAGGATGATGAGATTAAGGGAAATGATGAGGATAAAGACGGGATGAGGATGAGGGTAAGGATAAGGGTAAGGATGAGGATAAGGATAAGGATGAGGATGAGGGTAAGGATGAGGATAAGGAAGAGGATGAGGATAAGGAGATAAGGAGATGAAAGTGTTGACCATTATGAGGAAGATGGTGATACATTGAGGATGATGAAAAAGATGATGACAAGATGTCGATGACAAGTTAATGACGGCAGTTAGAATAAGATTTTTTCTTCTCTTTTTTTTTCATTTCATCCTTTCTCTGTTAAACATACTGTATTATCCTCATATGACGATCATAACATACTGTTTATAATCAAAATAGAGATTTAGTTGCCTGGCTGATATAGCCCTTATGGTTATTCCTGGCAATCAGTACCTACCATTAATTAACCAACAAATAATATTGTGAACAAATGAGGTAAATAAATTATGTTGTTGTTGGTGTTGTTGATGATAATGGTGAGATGACAATTATATGATGATGATGAGGTTTAAAACTAAGTATATTTTCCTATCCCAGTAGTCAAGATGCTGCATTATTGGCTCAACAACAACAGGAGCTGCAACGTCAAGTATTTGCATTAACCAATTCGCCATTTGGTGACTCTCCACTCTTCAGAAATTCTCTGCTGGTACGTGATATTCCACTGCGCAACTACAAGCCTTTAAGTTATAGAACGTAATTATTGATCCTTGTTAGACCGTGTTTAGGAATCTTGCTCCATAGTTTACAGTCATTTCTACAAGTAGCTGAAAGACATTGAGTCTTGTGATAAATGTTATTGCTATTGACCTTTGTTGTTATTTTTTGAGTCAGTTAATAATAAATAGTAGTGCGATTTAAACAGCGAAAATGAAAGTAGCAGGTCATAATGAGCTAAACCAGTAAATTTGGGCTCTATTTGTATTAACATTGTTGCTTTGATGAGTTTTTGAAAACGAAATAATCCTGTTTTTATAAAGATAAATCTTTGAGTTTGCTTGTATTAGAGGTTGAACGGTATTTACTAATTTCGACCTGGTCTTTCCATCTGTGCCGATTAAAGAAAGCTTATATTATCAAAAGGCGGACATGGTTGGCACAGTTGGTAAGATCTTCGCCTTCCAACCACAAGGTATCAAGTTCGATTCCGGCACGTTGCCGAGATTTGAATATTTGTGTGGCCTTCTTTTCCGCCTAAGCCAACTCAGCTTTCCATCCTCCTGGGGTAGGTAAATGAGTACCAGCGTCTGCTGGGAGCTAACCTGCGATGGATTAGTGTCCTGTCCAGGGGGAATCAAAGACTCTTATCCGCTTAACACTACAGAAACCTGAGTTAGCGCCGGCTCCATTGGCCGCTAGGCTCGAAAGGATTTAGCAAAAAATTAATTAATAGCAAAGTTCAATGAAAGAATGCCATCTGGTTAGCCTAATCGGTAAGTTGCCAGTCTGTCGTGCGCGTTCGATTCCCCGCTGAACCAGCACTTAGGGTCTGGACAAGCATTTAGGGTCTGGGCCAGCACTTAGGGTTGCATGGACCAGCTCTTAGGGTCTGGACCAGCACTTAGGGTCTGGACCAGCACTTTAGATCTGGACCAGCGCTTAGTGTCTAGACCAGCAGTTAGAGTCTGGACCAGCACTTTAGATCTGGACCAGTGCTTAGGGTCTGGACCAGCACTTTAGATCTGGACCAGCGCTTAGGGTCTGGACCAGCTCTTTAGATCTGGACCAGCGCTTAGGGTTTGCATCAGCAGTTAGAGTCTGGACCAGCAATTAGGGTCTTAAAATAATTGAGGAGAAAGTGTTGCCTAAATGGGCTATAACAACCGTAATAAAATAATTTTATTGATTTTGCTTTAATGTTTCTCTTTGATAAAATGTGCACTTGTGTGTTTTCAACAGTAAAACTAAAAAGCCAAAATATCCCCAAAACACTAAAACAAATATCTTTTCTTTCACGTTTAGCTACAACAATCGCCCCTGTCAATGTCACTGGGCTTGTTTTGAATTCAACAAGTTTGTTTGTGGAGTGGGTCCCAATTCCCAAGTCCTCCGCCTTGCCGGCTGAACTACAAGGTTACTGTGTTGAGGCTGTCGCAATGCACAGTTCTGCGGATAATAAAATCAAAATTGTCAGTGGAATAAACTCATCAAATACTACCTTAGATGGGCTTGAAATATTTTCAAACTACAGTATTGTTGTCTCTGGTAGGTCCCATAAGCTCTGTGGAGCTCAAAGCAAACCGATGTTCTTGCAGACCAAAGCTGAAGGTATGTAAACTAGCTTTTATTGTAATAGTTTAGCACTTTTACATGAGAGCTTCTCATCTTTAGTTTCTTCTTACCAATTAACCTTCTATTAACTAGTAATATGTTTAAATGTTGTAATACGCATTCAATTTCTAGAGAGGAAAACTTGAGTGTCACAAGGGTGTCAAGTTAAAGTGAATTGTCCCATCCCACATTCCAGGTCTAAGACTATGACCTAAGCCTCAGTGTGTACTTTAAAGTGTGAAGAGTTTAAAAAGGAGTAAAACTGAAGTTGCCTTATATCCGCCCCATGAGTTAACCTACGTTTTTACGACCCTCAAAAATTCGTTGAAATTCAATTTAAACTTATTATTTTAAACAAATAAACTACATTTACTGCATATTTTGAAAATACTACTTTCTTCTGTAATCTGGCTGATACAAAAAGGAATAAAAAAGCCAGCCTTTGGAAATCATAACAAAAACTGAGCTTGGTACATTTCTATGAATTTTTACGTTGAAATTGCTCGCCTTGCTCTTCACTTGGTATTGAGCGGTTAGTGAAGATAGAAAAAGAAAAAAAAACTAAATGAATGAAATAGTTTTCTCGAATGTTCCATTTTGGCAAATTGCACTTCAACTCCAAGCATCCCAAAGTAGTTTTGAGTTGAGTAACTAAACTTGCAGGTCACTTAACGTTAGAAAAACATATAACTTCAATTTTCAGCTTTCCTTCTACAACTACTAGCACTTACAAACTCTCGATTGGTCAAATAGTAGTTTTCAAGAAACGAATATGATTGGATAGTGACTACTTTTAGAATAATTTATTGATGTATTTATCAAAGTAACAGAGTTTCTTTTTTCTTATTTATAACACATTTGAAACCTAAGGTTGGATTACAGCTGTTTAATGGTAGATGGCGTGTGGATATGAAGAGGGAGTAGATCTTAGCTTATTGATTTTAATGATGCAATTCTAAACTGGGGGTTTCTCTCTATTTTAGTACCTAGTGCTCCACCAAGCAATATCTCGGTGGTTACAACTAGTTCATCAAGCTGCCAGGTAGCCTGGGATCCAGTCCCTTTTAAACACAGAAGAGGAAAGATTCTTGGGTACTTCCTTCAGTACCATGAAGCATCTGCTTACTTCATTTCACCAAAAAAGAATGTTACGTTGGATGTTCGTGTAACTCTGTACCAAGTGAATGGATTAAAATTGTTCACCAAGTATCACGTTAGATTGTCTGCGTTTAGCTCAGTTGGTTTCAGTTCTTGGGAAAAGCACACGTGTCTCACCGCTGAGTCAGGTTAGTCTGATGCTTAATAATTCTGCGCATTTATAAAAATAAGATAAAAATTGTTTTTGTTTTTACGTATTTTTTAAATGTATATGCATTGTTTTGTATTAAGTTGCATTGTCTTTTTTCTTGTAACAACTTTCCGCTTTTTTATCCTTTGTGCAATTAACTCTAGCGGAAAAATAAGAGTGTTTTTGGTTTTACTATTTTAGATAATTTTATATGTAACGATAGGCAATTAGTCTAGGAATGGGTACCTTTCTCTACTCGTCACGACACACGCAAATTTTTGCATTATTAGTTCATCTTAAGTTCAGGCGCGAGTTCATCTTTCATATAAACTGGCGTTATGTACATGTATATCAGAACTGAAAAACGATAATAAGATAACTTTGCAGTTCAGATTTCGTAAACGCCCTTTGCTGACTAATAATCTTACCAAAGATCACAGAAACCTCACAAATGATAACACTAGAAACAAACAAATCAACTCTACCATGTTTTCTCTTTCGTACGGAGCCCATGCAGTTAGGGCCACTTATAATTTATCCTCTTCAACTTCCTTTTACGACTTGTACCCTTTTGGCACGATTTTTAATTTTTTTTATCCCAATCAACTTTTAGTTTTTGGCACAACCTCATATTTTTTGGAACGACTTCTATTTTTTTTCGTTTTTGTTTAATGCGAAACAGGTGTTCGGATCGCAGATTTGTGAATTTCCATGTTGTTGTAATTTTTTTAGTAATATGTGTGTGTTCGGTTTAACTTTGCAAATGTAATGCATTTAGTGTAGGATAAAAGTAGGTATAAATTAATAAAAAGTAAAAAGATGAATGAATAAATATTAAATGAAACTGAAAATAGAAAAGGCTTTTCGGATGAGTATGGTTGGTTATTATCGATAACGGATGTATGTAAGCTTATATGGGTGACGGAAAACTGATCATGATTCCTGGTTAAACAGGATAGTGTGTTGATTTACCCGTGGACGAAGAGCTTTGTCAGTACCGTAGCTACCTTGAGGCAGACGAGGCAGCTGCCTCGTCTGGAATTTCACTAGAAATGTACGTCAGGCCC
>JAOTRI020124761.1:0-11851 GCA_028564885.2 Zoanthus sanctaehelenae
TATGGGGTTTGGGGTCGGATGATAAAGTAGTTTGGTGATTACCGGGTGTGTGGGTGCATGATAAAGCAGCGTGTGTGGTTGGATGATAGAGCAGGGTGAGTGAGTATGGGGTTTGGGGTCGGATGATAAAGTAGTTTGGTGATTACCGGGTGTGTGGGTGCATGATAAAGCAGCGTGTGTGCTTGGATGATAGAGCAGGGTGAGTAAGTATGAGGTGCGGGGCTAGATGATAGAGTAGTTTGGTGAATTTAGTGTGTGTGGTGCATGATAAAGCAGGGTGTGTGGTTGGATGATAGAGCAGGGTGTGTGAGTATGATGTGCGGGGCTAGATGATAGAGTAGTTTGGTAAATATAGGATGTGTGGGTGCATGATAAAGCAGGCTGTGTTGTTGGATAATAGAGCAGGTTGTTAAGGTATGGGGTGTGGGGTTGGATGATAGAGTAGTTTTGTGAATACAGGGTGTGTGGGTGCATGATAAAGCAGGAAGTGTGGTTAGATGATAGAGCAGGGGGTGTGAGTATGATATGCGGGGCTGGATGATAGAGTAGTTTTGTGAATACCGGGTGTGTGGGTGCATTATGAAGCAGGTTGTGTTGTTGGATAATAGAGCACGATGTGTGAGTATGGGGTGTGGGGTTGGATGATAAAGTAGTTTGGTGAATACACGAGAAAATATGGTAGCTTAGATGGTTAGCTAATGAGGAAAAATCATTAGTAAAAAATCTACAGGTATTTGCAAGTAGACTATTTTAAATCTAGAGTAATTTTAGTAAAGGAAAATAAAGTAAATAAAAAATTAAAAAACTTCACAGGAAGTAAAAAAATTTAAAAAAAGAGAGCGGTTACTACCCCCTCCTTTTCCTTACTACCACATACAAATTCATCCGGAAGGAATAAGGTAAATAACATCGAACCAAGACCTCTATAATCTTTTGAAAAACCTGATTTTGTTATTTTAAACTTTTCATAAAAATTCCCAATTAGTAAATCTTTATCCTATTATTGAAAACAATTATCTGTAAAATTGTCGGAAAAGTGCCCTTTCTCGCGTTAAAAGTTTATAACTTGATAATGAAATGGAGAGCAAGGGTTAGGAAACGCGTTATGCTTTGGAAAAGCTATACTCTTTAATTTCTATGAAAAATATTCCTTTTCCTATACGTTTTTAGTGCATGTTTACGCCATCACTGCTCCTAGCTAAAAGGGCACTTTTACGCCCCAGCGAGTACACAAAAATAAAAATATTAAAAAAAACTTTAATTAAACGTATTTCTTCGCACAAATTGAGCTGCGTATTAACATGAAAGCTGTCTTTCGTTCCTGTAAAAATCAGGAAAATCAAAGAGTGTTACAGTGTGAAATATGACATTTTTCAAATAAGAGGAAAATTGTGAATCGTGAATTTGCGCTCAGAGTTTAAAGGCCAAGGAAATGTATATCATTCCAAATCATCTGCAACTGCCGAAATTTGAACCATTTGAAAAACGTTGGTGGCAAAAAGGTGAAAGGTATGCATTATAGTGGTAGCCCATCTATACACGCATTCACAATTTTATAGGATTTTTCACAAATGCTAAGCGTCTGCCACTCATTAGGGCACTTTCATGACTTCTGCTGTCTTTAACTCAAAATTGTGAACGCAGTAATGTAGGTTAGGCAAAATCAAAAACGGCATTGGAAAGAGAAGCAAAAATACTTTGCAAAACATTATTTTTTTCAAACATTTCGTTATTTTTGTTTAAGATATATTGATGGAAACAAAAATGTCAAAAAAGTGCCTTTTTCTGGTCCTAGAGAGAGAGAGAGACCCTCGCAACCGAATCCTAGACGTGTGGCTTAGCGCCGACACGTAATATATAATATTTATATAATATTATTACAGTATTATATATATACTGCCACCATAGAATTGAGCGTGTGAACAATTTTCCGATATCGTTTCCTGTACTTAACGAAATTGGTAAATTCACAAGATTTGCGTGGTTATTGTGCTTTATATAAAACAGTACAAACACTTTTTGTGCTTTTATCAATGCTAAAACTACTTTCAGTTGTTTCTAGTAAAACAAATTTTGCTATTTTAAATCAAGCATTCTTCAAATAAAACTCGCTACCTTTGATTTACTATAATTTTGTGTCCTGCATTTTAGTTGATTCTACTTTTGAGTTTTTTTGAATATCTATTTCTGTTATTGCGCGGTTCTGACAAGAATAGCTTTTTCTCCCACCTTTGATTAATCGGCAGAAAATAGATAAATTTAAGCAGCACGCCTCCAACCTATTTGCGACCCTGCGCAGCTTATTACGGTAGTCTTGGTTGAAAACAAAAATCAAGCAAGGGTTAACAGCACAATTTGCGTGCGCAATCCAGAACATAAACGCATATACCACAAACGGTAAACGTTTTGTGGTTGATCTTGCAAAGTGGGACATCAAATGAACAATGTGTACTGGAAGCCACCCTGCTGCAAAAACAGCCACCATAGAAATGAGTGTGTGAACAATTTTCCGATATCTTTTCCTGTTACTGTTTTGAATGGCTAGACGTCTTGTTTCTGAAGCAGATCGATGCCACAAAAATGAGATAATCATACCATACAGAGTTCCCATGGTCAGAAGTGGAATGGCGTACAATAAAATAAGTTTTAAAATGAACTCAACTCTTGCCATTGTTTTGTTCTCAGCTTCGTTTGGGTCTCTTGTCCAGCTAGCAATGCACAAAGTAACATTTGATTTTTGATTTGGAACAAAATACGTTTTGAATTTATATAGTTCAGGCGCAGAAAAGAGACACGAAACACACCACACCAGGGCCAGTGATATATACACTTGTTTCTTGGTCATTGGTCGTCTCAGAAAATGCGCGGCTGCCAAGTATCGGTCAACTGCCATGACAACAAGTGTAAAAACGGAAGCTGAGATTACAAAAACTAGAGAAAATTCCTTCACCTTGCATAGAATCAGAGCAAAAGAGCCATGAAACCACGTGGCATCCATGTAAATGTAACCGAGCTGGACAGGGCAAACCACAAGTGCGTAGAGAATGTCACAAGCAGCCAGATGCACGATGAACAAATTGAATGGAGGGTTGCTGGCAGATTTGTTTCCCAATGTAATGAGCATCACACAAAGATTCGCCGTTAAAGAAACCAATAAGAGAGAAGCATAGGATGCCGAAATTAACACTTTTATTTCCATTTTAAGCGGTTGAAAAAACTGTAAGAAATCCTCCATGGTTCCATTTGTTACATTCATGACTACTGAAAAACAAACATTCCAGTCACCTTTATTCTAATTTTGTTATAATTAATTTTAAGTACAAAAGTAAAATAGTTTAAGAGTTTGATAGCCCAGTAGTTTGATAGTAAAAAAGTATAGCAGTACAATAGAATTATAGTATAAATGTTTAATAGAAGGTTTTAAAATATAAAGCTATACTGACGCTCTATAACGCTTCCATGCATTCTGATTAGCTAATCTATCACAAGTCGATTAGCGATTATCAATAGTAGAGAATGGATGCGTGGATTAAATTAACCCCTGTTTCTATAGCTACACAGAATTTTATTGATAATAAGATTTGTACATCCTTCTTTCACAAATTAGTAGTTTATGCATGTGAAAACAATGAGACCTCTCGGCCTCATCAGCTACAAGCTTGAATACCAAATCAAATCATTTATCATCCGAAGATTTCACAGTATCACATTTATATGTATGCTATCACAGTCAGCCTAAGCTCTATCTATGTACAACAAATAAAACATAAAGGCCTTTTTATGGAGCCTTTTAGACATACATCAGCATAGCTGTCAACCCCCGAAGTTCTAAAATCTTGAGATTATATTTAAGAGGTACTGCCGTAAAAGGAGGCTGGCTCTCCTCACAATTAACTTCGTTCTGAATGGATGCATGTCGTTATATCTCATTGTGACACTCTTTTCTTGTTTCGAAACAGAAGGGGGTAGACACAGCCTCTAGGGATTCCATTGTTTTGCAAGCTAGCCTATCTATATTGGCTGACCACAGATAAACACGTTTTCCAACCAAACAGTGACAAGACCGCAGGGACGGATACAGGGGGTGAATTGGGTGAATTTCACCCCCCTTTTCGTCAATTTTCTAGTACATTCTTTCTACTTTCCACCCTTTCTCTCCAAAGTCTCCGGTAAATTTTTTGTAATATTCACCCCCCTTCTAGAACTTCTGGATCCGCCACTGGACCGTTTGTCAATAACATTTTTGAAATTTATTTGGTGTTTTGATTAAATGGATCTTTGTGATTTTGCCTTGCACCACTTTTAACTATGCAAGTTTGTGTTACTGAAAATACAAAAAAAACCCGGGAGACTCGAGCCATTATGCGGGAGACCGGGAGAAAGGGTTAAAAATGACTCCCGCCAAATGCAGAAGAGTTGACAGCTATGTACATGGAGCCAGCTTAAATTACAACAATTATAAACAAAAATGACTTACTTTATGCAAAACGTGTGTTGTTTACTTCTGGTGGGGTTGTTATTCTGGTTAAACTTGGTTTATGCGATTTTTTTGACTCGCGGTTTTCTCTGTATAAATAAATTGAAGGCCCACACACTTCACTTAGGACAGCGTGCCGAACGAAGTAAAACATCTTCTGCTAACATGTTCCCACGGCCACGAATTTAACGTAGAATTTAAATGCAAAGGTTGATCTTTCAATTCAATTTTCCATCAACACAATTGCAGCCATACGAGCGACGCTAGCCGGCTCTTCGAATTAACTACAACATATCGACACATTCAAACATTGATAGAGCTTGGGCTGCCTGTGAAGCTATAAGACCGACTTAGCAAGGCCTATGACGAATGTACTACCAGTCAACAAACCATTTCGACTTAGATCATGAGACTAAGAGAAGTATTTGTTAAATAGCTTAGTATAGCCGACAAGTATAAGGAAATGCCATCAAAACTACAAGTATCTTTTAGTAAATTTTCAACTTCAAATATTGCGTTTCTAGAGTTCTGATTAGTTCACTTAATCTCGGTTATCAGCTCATATACCGAATGACCATATATGGAGACTCAACTAATAATGTCGGTTATCAATTTATTACATTTTTAGTTCATTCTTTTGCGTCATATGACGCAATGAACGAATATTGTGGTCATCGAAATGTGTCCCGGAAGTTGTTGACCGTAGAAGGAAATGACAATTTTCGTTGCTTACCCTCCGCCTTAGTGAATGGAAAATTAAGTTTGATAAACCTGAAATACGATTGTGCAAGAATTTAACTATTTCTTCAGACTAATAAATAAACTAATAACGTCAAACCGCAGTTTCCGGGTTTCGAAAGTGTGCAACATGGCTCAAGGAGCCGAAATATTCAAACCGAGGGCTACGCAGAACAGTTTTTTGACAAGTTCAAGTGCACGAGGCAGGGCATGAAGGACGAAGTTCGAGGGAGCCATATTGGAAGGGCTGAGAATTGTCCATTAAAAGAATGGGCTGGCTCACAGGGCCCTTTGATCAGGTATCGAAGGATACGGAAAGCTCATAAAATTTAATATAACAATTATTTCATTCGTGCTGGTTAATTATATATACCATCTCATATCCAACGCGCTTGGATTAATCTTTAATTAAACACATATTTTTGGCCATAGTAGCTAAGTTAAATATAACTCAAATAACGATGACAATTGTTTTAAAAATCATGCATTTTTTAAAAACTTTACGAATGCAGAGAATTGTTGTTTTAATTCGTCTTTCAGTTGATCGTTTAACTTAACAAACTTTTTGAGGAGTCTTGCGGCATCCTCCCCGCTAGTATTGGGATCTAATTATAGATCGTTTAGAAAAAAACATTTTGTTGCGTATATATTTGAGCTAGGTTAATTAAGGTGTATTTATTGTTCAACAGCGTTCATTGTGTACTGAATTACGGTTGCAATAGGTACGTTCCTCCTGTTAATGATATTTAAAACGTCTTTTGGGGGAAGGCTACAGTTCCTTCAGAGTTTTTAGTTTTAGATGGATAGCAAGTACCATAAAATAGAAATTTTTTTGAGTTATATTTATCAAAAATTAAATATTGTAATTGACTTCTGTTTATTATTCGGCAATTCTTTAGGAACTAACTTTTAATTGAAACGGAACTTGATTAAATCTTTGAACTAAAACAAAAAGATATCTTTTAACTTTAAGAGTCGCCAAGTTTTCCATATCATTTACTCCATTATGTACACGTGCTCATTGCTCTGAAAATTACTTTTTCAAAATTCTATAGCATAAAATAAAAGACACATTTTTAAGTTCTTTTTTAGTTTTGAAAGGATAAGAATAAAAAATTCTCTAGTATTTTATGCTCAATTTTTAAGCTGAAAGTTGTCTGGTGGCAACAACGTTGTTTTTGTAAATTCAGACTTTAATCTGATTCCATTCGTGTTACGTCAAACAAAAACATCGATGTAGCTGCAGGTGGTTCAAAGGAAGGATTTTTTCTCTTAAAATCTTTTAAGATTAAATCGTTTTTTCATTTAAAAACTGAAAAACTAGTTTAGTATCCAAATAAATGCCTGGCTCTGTAGTTCTATTATGTATTGTATTAACATACTTGGAATAAAACTTGATTGGATTTTGAAACATGTGCTTGTGAAAACAAGTGAAATATTTTGGGGGTGAACCTTCCTGTCTGTTAAAGACCCTTATCTTTCAGATTGTTGAAACAAACATGCAACAGTAAGATTATCAAAAACTGATCAATAAATGAATTCATAGCTTAATTAAAAAAACAAGGCGGTTGTCAATGTCTAAACTAGGGGCAAGGTACGGCTTTTCAAAACGCGGTTGCGCTATCCAATTTTTTAACCCATCATTTTTCTTTTAACCTTAAATTAGTTTACTGATGCTATACTAATGCCAATTGGACGTCGAAAAATCTTGCAAGTTCATAAACTGGATTTTGGATGGCAAGTCTTAAAATTTCGTAGTTAAAAGATATTGTTTTAAATAGCCTATCACGATTCAGCAAACTCTCGATACAACGGCCATATTTTAGTATTTTTGAAGCCACAGAATATTGATCACCCATTTAGGGATTTAAAATAAGATTATTTTCTTAGAAAAATCTAAATTACTTCTGCAGTTTTGTTTTACTAAAGGATACATTTTACTCGATCATCTTTGAGCCCGGCTAAAGACTCTGATCGATGATTATGAAAGCAACTGAAAACATTGATTTATTTATAGTCTTAATGGAAACAAATGTCAAAAAAATCTATTTAGAAAATAGCCAAGCGAATATATTAAAAAACCGTCGGACAAACTAATTTAACAGTGTCAATAAAGAACATTTTAGCGATTTACTAGATAACCTTATTAGATATTCAATTTTAGAGCCTAAGTGGAGCCAAGAATTTATCTAATGTAGTTCCGTTTTCGTAATTACATAATTATTCATGAAAGTTCATACTCGTCCTATAAACTGTCGCGAAAGTTTCCTGCAAAATTGGCATTTTATCATTAGACGTTCATTAAATAATTCTGTTCGGTCGCAAAAATAACGCAGAACAATTGGAGGTATTTTCTTTACTGATTGTACTAAATATATAGCAGTAATATGAAGCTGATAAAAACTTTTCGTTAATATGGATTTTCACTATATAGTTTCGTACCGCACAAAACATTGTACGGCACTCGTCAGGTAAAACATACTAATGAATTTTTTTTCAAAAAAATTACAACGGTTTTTTCAAATTGATACATGAAAATCTTAAAACACGCTAACGCTTACAATCCAGCCTCAAACCGCTGCAATCTATTTCTTTGGGAGAAATTTTTCATAATTTGTAAACCTGACCAGGCCACTCTCAACAAAAGAAACGAACTGATCACGTCCTGCAGACACGCCAACAAATTTCTTTTACGTAACTTTAAGCAAAAATAGCCTTTATGTCACATGACTTAAAACATGCTCACTATATAGTAATAAACATGCTTTGCTTATTACTATAAGCATGTTTTGTTGATTTGACTGTCTTTAATAATATATATATATATAGTTATAATGCAAGAGTTAGTTTATTCGGTCATTTATTCGCTACTCTGAGTTTCATGCTCCATGCGGAGCAATCATCAGGCGACTGTCAGAAACAACGGTTACAATGGAAGATATTTGAAAATACAGAACAATACATTAAAGGGATAGGATTTCAATTATGTTACGTTACGAGTCATGGGGAACTGTCATTACTAAGTAAACGGTACATTTATATATATATATATATATATATATATTCGAATTCCGTTCGTGAGGATTTTAGATAAAAGTAAAACTTAAAAAAAACAAAAAATGTACAAACTGTCTTGATATATTTTTTGCCTTTTGTATTATTACTTTAATTATCGAAATGGTAAGTTTCTAAATCGTTTTTTTTCAATGACGTCAAATTGCAAGAACTTGGATCAGTTCTACAACAGAGCTTTGAACTTTTGATGACTAGTCTTTAATATCTTAAGAGAAAATTTCTTAAGTGTCCATTTAGAGACAACTTGGGTCTCAAGTATAGTCTTCGGAAAGCTAATGATAATCACGTGTCTTGAATTATAAAATACAACTTCAGCTTAAACTTACCTCGCCGACCCTATGGAGTATGGAAGGTTTGTATTGTGAAGTGTGTAAACGTTCCGTTTTCAATGCTTTTTTTCATTGTTTTGGCATTAAATGAAAAGTAGTTTTTTTGTTATCACAGTTTTTCCAAGTAATTCGCCTCGCATTTCCAATCACAACTTTTCTACTTTCATCAATCACTATTCAGGAAACGAACCTTCGTCTTCAACAACGAATTCGTGTCTATGAACACTGAATGACGGCTGAAGGTGGCAAAAAATGATAAAACTTGTTTTCGTGGGTTGATTTATATCATTTTAGTTGCACTAGTAACCCATGTTTTGACATGTGTTCAGTCACTTCGACCCGATCGAACGGAAACAATTACTTAAGGATAGGTACTTCAGCCACTCATGCAGCTGTTTTACAAGCTTTTAAAAACCAAATTTTGAGACGTTATATAACTTACTTTGATTATACCATCAATACAATATAAAGACGTAAAATTTAAATAAAACTAATGTACTCTGTTCATATTGTCAACATCTGCTTCGCTTATCATGAAAAAAGAATAATAGCAAAAATAAACGTGCCTTTGATTTTAAACAAGCAAAACATAGTATTTGATTAAGTTATATCTTTAGATTAGTGGCAGGCCAATGTACTTATCAAACTATGCTTCCCAATTACATTATTCTAAAATAGAGAGCTTGCATTGATAACTTACTTTCAAAGGCTACCATGCATTAACTATCAAAATACTCTAGATTATTTTGATAAATAAGTTTAAGTTTGACCTTCTTATTCTAATTTAACAGAAAACTAGATAAAAACTTAGTGCAGACATGGGAAGGCAACTACACTTATTTTTGGCATTGGTTACTTCTCTTTACCATTTTATGAAAATCACTTGCGCCCGCAGTCAACTTAAACAATAAAATATAAACGAAATGCGCTTTAAAACAAGTTTTAGCGTTTACTTTTTCTGGTAAATTATTTCTTCACTGAAAAGCTATTTGAATTAAAAAGATATATATTCGTGATATTTTCTTAAGGTAGCAAGTTTAAGGAATAAATATTTAGAAAATAGAAGAGCAACAGAAGACAACACGTACGGCTTAATGGAAGTTTTAAACTTTTTGTGTGGAGACTTTCCGTCTGTGTGCTTCAGCCCACATCATATGATTTTTGTCAGATGTTAGTAACATGCTACGAAAACAAAAAAAATGGCAATACAGAGCTACCTTACAGTCATGACAACCAACAATATCATACATTTTGGAGTGTTTGGCAAGGAAGGCCGGATTTTAATTCTATAAATTGTAAACAGGAGATTAAATTTCAGAATCACTGGCCATTCGTGGGTAAAATACATTAACACAAAAAGGCATGAGGAGGGGAAAGAGATTATTTTCGCGAGCTTTACTTCAAGGGAGTTTACATATATGGAAGTCAAAGTGTATGACGTATCAGTGTCTCAGGAATCTTCCTCCTCATTTTGAACCCCCTTTTGAACCCCCTTTTGAGGACCAAAACTTGTTATTCAACCAATTAGCAAATGCTCTGCAAAACATTCTTGGATTTTTCATAAAAAATATCACATCTTTTGACACCTTTTATGTAACGTTCAATATAAATATATACATATTATTAAATTGCTTATTTATCTCTCGCGGACAACTCGAATATCAGTGAAAATTAATAGCACCCTTGCTCTGCTCCCGTGCACCATTTGATTGTGTTTGTTTGTTAATTCACTCAAATAACCCAACGCTCAACAGCATTTCTGTGCAAAGAATCCTTACTGTAATCTTCCTTTTATGCGCATTGCATTCTGAGATACCTAAAAAAATTTGCGCGGGAGAAACCCAACTCCTTATAAATAGAGATTTTTCAAAAGTCTTGAACCACACCTGCATTTCGCCAAAAAACCCATTTCGGTAAATTTGGATAATAATAATAATGATATACTTTATTCGCACTTCAATTTTATTTTTTACAGGGAAAAAAATATACTATATTTCATTGCTGGTTGGTACGTTTAAATTTTGAAATTAATTTGTGAAGGAAATAAAAAAATATATAAAAGTATATATGTAAGGAAATGCCTAGGGCCTAAATAAACCTAATTGTTTTCGAGTTAGGTCCCTAGCTAGAACTTGTATCAAATTGAAAAATATGTAGCTTGAAACAATCAAACGAAGATGCGCAACAAAGCGAAAAGCACACATAACATATAGCACATAAGCAAGAAGCACACATATATGGGAAGGTTAGTCATTTGTGTCAAGAGGTTCCACTTTGTTTCAGTAATAGGTAACTTTTAGCCTTTTTGTTAAATACATTTTTGTTTACTTTTTTTAGATCAGGGGGCAGTTTTTCCCAGATGTTAGTCGCCATCACAGAAAGTGTTTGTTTGCCAGTGTTTGTCCTAAAACGAGTTTTGTATAGGTTATCGTTAGCCGCATAACGGGTATTGTATGAGTGAACATTCTTAGCATATTTGAAACAGTTGTCGAAAATTGAAGGAAGGTGTTGTTTATGCCAGCTGTGTATAAATTTTAGGGTCTGGAGTTCTAAACATGATTTACAGTTAGTAAATCTAATAGGTTTAAAAGTGGTAAAGCACTTTCAGTATTTTCTCCAAATAAGGTAGAGAAAAAATTACCCTGACAATATGGTTCTGTTTGGTTTGAAGTACTTTTGTATTAGATTTTTAAGTGCTTCCTCAAGCAATAATGGCATATGAGATGTAAGGGAATATGACATTGTATTAGATCTGCCTAAGTTGAGCTGGGGATAGATAGTGACGAAGTTTATAAAATACACCGGTGTTCCTTGATATTTTAGAGGAGATAAATGATATGTGGTACTTCCAATTTATTTTGTCATCTAGGAGGACGCCTAAATATTTAACGTGGTCTTTTTTGTCAAGAGTGTAGTTAGTACCATCATTCGGGAGTACTGTTGTAAGTTCTGTATTTAATTTCTTTTGGGTTGATTTAATTATCATAAAATTAGTCTTTTTAAAGTTAATTGACAATTTGTTTGCATCGCACCAGTTCTTGACTTTACTTAATTCTTTGTTTATGAGTGTTTCAAGGTCTTTTGAGTTTTTAGAAGAAGCAAATACGTTTGTATCATCTGCAAACAGTCGGAAAGATAATTTATCAGAAGAATTTACGATATCATTTATGTAAAGTAAAAATAATAAAGGTCCTAGTGTACTTCCTTGAGGAATTCCGCAGATAACTGTTTT
>JAOTRI020124770.1:0-11850 GCA_028564885.2 Zoanthus sanctaehelenae
TGTAATTCTCTTTCTCAGAGTCCTGAAAATGAAATAAATATTTTATAAAAGAAATAAAACATTTTTTCTGTGCCTCCATAGCGCTATGAAAACCTTGGCACTTGTTTGGGAAATTCTTGAGCAGATCATTAAAGCACTCAACTGCGTCTCGTGCTTCACTGATCAGCTCTCAAATTCTTCCAAACGTGCACCTCGGTTTTCATAGCGCTATGAAGGCACAGAAAAAATGTTTATTTCTTAAATGAAGTAGATTTCCATTCTCGTGAAAAATAATGTCGTCGTAGCATAAAATTCAATGTTATTGATTTTTGAAAGTAGGTTTTACTTTACCACAAGACACGCTTTTTTTTTTTTTCGGGCCGGCAAAAATGAACTAACTCTCTCAAGGCCAAGGCACATGGACAGAGCATTTCCAGCTTCCGCCACAAAAAAGTGTGACTCAATTTGGGCGAAACGACCAAAAGCGTTTTAAAAATGCACTGGACTGTTCATTTTCTTCCTTCTTTTGTTTTTTAAAAACCGTTTTCCATAAAACTGCCTCAAAGCATTCGCTGATTTTGAATACGTTGTCATCAGTAATTTAATTAACGAAGAACAATTCCAACAATCATAAGGGTGGTACACACAATCCGAGTGAAACTCGAAACTGTAAACAACTCGTGCAGTAGATGAGCGGCACGCGCCTGAAATTTTAAATCTTCGTGGATAGAATAACAGTGGTGAAAAATCATTAACTAAACATGAAGCGAATGTTCAAATACCACCTGTCTATATATATCATCTCCCGTTGTAACTGATCAATTCTGAGAATGACGACTAACTCGGCTTGTCGCTAAACTCGTTTTTGTAACTTTATAACTTCCGATTTCCTTTCGAAAGTTGAATTATCTTCAGTTATCAAACCGACAATTAAGCTGTATTAAACGTATTTGCACTAAATGCAGTGATTTAAGTGCCAAAATTGAAGATTTTTTTAAATTCTTTTGAATTTTAAAAAATATATTTTTTGTTTTTGTTTGTCGAACTTTCTTAAACATATGTGAAGATTTCTCTAAATTATCAAATTATTTTTAAAGAAATAATTTCCAAGGACATCTATAATGTATCTGCTTATTGAATATTGTAATTTGTATGAGTCTTAACAGACTATTAGGCTTATCTTAAAAAATCTATAAATGGCCGAAAAATCTCCAATTCCAAGGGATATCGTCAGTCTACTTTATTCATAAACCACGGCATAACCACATCAGCTACTAGAAAACTGGTTATGGTTATTTCCAAAATAACTTTTTTAGTATTTTAATCGTGTCGTAATCAAAAAACAAAACAAAGCAGTAAAAATAGATCCCATTGACTTTAGATGCAACGTTTGAGTTTTATAAGCGAATACGGAATAGTATTCCGACACGGGAACTATATTAGTATATATGATAGTCATAGAGTTCCTTTTATGCTGTAATTTGTTAGCTGAATAAAAAAAGACTAAAAAGCCTGTTATTAATGTTAGTATCTATGAATCGAGCACAAACATGGTTGAATATATTACGGAGGGAGAAGCTTTCGTGACTTTTTGCGGAAATGATAAAATTTGCGTGCTCATTTTGCTTTCGGATAACTGAAGTAGATGGCGCGAAAAAAAAAAGATTTTAAGTTTTAAGGTTAATACAAAAGCCAAAACCAATAAGAACTCAATTTTGAATCCAACATTAATTATCACCTATCAGCTCATAATTTCGCAGCCTTTATAAAACTAGTATCAGTTGTTCAGACCCGAAACAAAAGCCTTTTCAGTTTTAAGTTAAAATGTCGAGTGTTCAAATAAAAAAGCTCCACGTATACTCCATGTTGGCTGAAAGTTATGCTAATTTATGCTAGTTTATGAATTATGTCACGTGATCAATTGTGAACACCTGCGTGTTGTTTCCCATGAGGCCAATTTTTGAGTAAGTTATGAGCTGTTAGGAATTGTGTATGAGTATTCCATGTAACGCTCAAGACTTTGAACCCTCAGAGGGAAGGCATGGCTGCCGTATTTAGTTTAATTTTATTTCTTTATATCAGCTTAGTCTTTCTTGTAACTCATCGAATTTGTTTGATGCAATGCAATCCGATGGGTGGACCAGGTTTGTACGGAAGCTTATGGACTCGTTAGCTCTTTCTCGGAGAGTCAGGCATTGGCTTGGCAGATTTATTCACTGTGGCTAGATTTTAGTTCTTTTGGTTTAAGTCCGTTTCTAAGTACTTAAGTATGCTTCAATACATTTTTAGGAATGTACTCTGGTGATATAAATGACGTTCGCTTCTCGGGAAGTCGCCAAGAGGTGAGCTATATAGCTTAGTTGACTCTCACTTCTGTCATGTCAAAGTATTTGTATTCATGGTTAGAGCCGGCGAGTGGCAGTGTATTGTTTCATAAAATGAGAAGTATTTATCGTCAAGAATATAGTTGCTAAGTTTAGGACTTCTTTATTAATGTTTACACGAACCACACATTTAGCGAAATTTGTTGATAGGCTGGTCAAAACGAATTGTTTAGCAATCAAAAGTCGTGCGAACTGAAGCATGCCATGAGTTAGCATTTCTGCTCTACCGTTTCGATAGTATAACATGCTGATTATTCTTTATATTATTCTTCAGGTGGACAATTCTGTACGTGATAGAAGGTAAGGGTGCCCCAGAAGCTAACATGTGCAGTGGGACTGAAGCGTAGGAAATGGGCGAGAAATGTTAGACGGCGGGTTGACACCCCTTGTACTGCCATGTGCCTGAAATGTTTGCTCGCCCACGTTCTGACTCTAGTTTTCTCTGCAGATCTCTATATAAATTAAGAGATATGTCTCATTGTTCCAATATTTAACTTTTTGAAACAATGAAGAACTCGATGAAAGTGTGCCAGCTAAAAGGGTGTTTACAAAGGTTCTCTCGTTTCTGTGTGAATCGCTAAAAATAACATTATGTTTTTATGTACAATTGACGAGTTGATTTCTGATCATTAGTTTAACTCAGTGAAATATTTCGCGTTCGCAATTATTAGTCATTTCACCGTTATACATTTTTTACTTTTTAAGAATAAAGCTTTTTTTAAAACTATTTTATGTTGGCAATCTTTTCCTTTTGTTCACTTTGTCCGGAACTTTGGGGTTTAAACGACCTCAATTCTCCCCTAAATTCATATTTCTCTAAAATAATGCGTTGAGGGGTGTAGGAAAATGATTTAGTACTATATTATCAGTCCGCTCATAATTTCATACATACAGCTAGAACATTGCAATGAATCATTTGTGGCTTGTATATAAACACATCATCGTAGGGTTTAAGGCAGAAATGCAAATGCTACTGAAATTTACATCAGCTGTTGTTTATAGCTACAAATAAATACAAGGGCTTCTGAAATATTTGTGCTTTAAATACAGCTTAGTCAAATAAATTTAGAAAGGTTTTTATATTTTTATAGGAATTTCATCAGGTACTGATTACCTGTCAGTATTCGTGTTCTCGTTACAAATTTTCATTTTGTGATTTACTCTTGAACATTATAGGGATCAACTCGGTCAATTTAGTTTGAGACAGATTCGTTTTGACCCTTCATATTTGGATTTCCACGAACAGTAAGTATTCTTGCTGACAGACCCGTTTTGTTGTTGGGGACAAGTTTTTGTTGGTGTCATATTGTTTATTGGAGTGAGGTGTGAATGTATTGTTGACATTGATAGAATATTGGATCTTTTATAAAAACTCTGTTGTTTTGGTAAGTTTAAATTCTTGTGTCATGGTTGAGTGTATCCAAGACATCATTTACCTAGATACAGCTTAATGAATCTGATAGATATTCTTGGTTTATAATCAGAAAATAAATATTTTTAATAAAAAAATTAATGATATGTGCAGTGCTCCTATGTAGCGTTCACTAAGCTCCTAACTCAATTATATTTTGTATTTTTGATTTGGTTTCGGTGAAAATCCAGTAATGAATTGTATTTGAATGCTTTTTAAAATTGCTCATCTGATTAGAAAAAGTACTTATGGCCTCAGGTGCTGTAAAATAAAATTGTTTTTAGGTTTTTGAGATTTAATTTGCAGTGTACTTGTTCAACATGGTTGATGATCTTTGTCATTTAGACTTTTTGATAATAAAATTTCAGCTTTCTGTGTTAAAAATACATAAATTAAGATTGAGTTAAAGGACTTTGAAATAACTCTTTTTTTTGAAAGGCTTTGGTTCTCAAAGTAATCCTACTGGCTGTTCTTTTAGACTCTGTCAAGAAATCTAATGTTTTGTTATCATATGTTGTTGGATAGTTTTAAAAATGTAAGTTTTTATTTCCACATATTAATAATCTTATTACTTGAAAAGGTTTGTGAAAATGAACTTACTATTTGTGTTAGATTTGTTAAAAAATGGGAAAAGTTTTAGTTGCGACAAAAATTGCATTGTTGAAGTAAATTGAAAAACCTTTTTTCTTATCATAAAAGAAATTGCTTTTAAAAGTTTAGCTGCCAGAATTACTTCATAAGTCTATGTGCTGTCTTTGTTGGATTAGTTAGTTTATTAATAATTTGAACTAGAAATGGTTGGTGGTTAGCACTGTATTTGAAATAAGAAAAATGAGTTATAATTCTTTTTAGCACATTTTAATTTAGTTCTTTAGAACACGTATACCAGTTATTATGCCCGTGCTACACACAATACCATATACAGTGGTTTTTATTTGTGGAATGTGGTTGAGATGTAAATCTTTCATTGTATAGAGTGCAAGGTTAAAGTCTTGTCAATTCTATCAGAAATTGCTTTGCCTTTCATGATTTCATTGCAATAGAAGATTGATTGCACAAGATCTTACAGCCTTCTGAATGTTTTTTGTACTATCCTTTGTTCATTAGATGTTGTTAATTATTTTGCTGCTGTTTGGGGGAATGAAAATTAGAATATGAAAGGCATCTGAAATTTATA
Source organism: Zoanthus sanctaehelenae (assembly GCA_028564885.2). Lineage (NCBI taxonomy): Eukaryota > Metazoa > Cnidaria > Anthozoa > Zoantharia > Zoanthidae > Zoanthus > Zoanthus sanctaehelenae. The sequence goes on from JAOTRI020124770.1 coordinate 4,952, forward strand.
ATGAAATGACGCTTTCAAAATGTTTGGTGAAAAGTTTGAAAACTTTAAGTGTTTGATACACATGATTACAATTTTTTGCTTCATGTTTTGTTAGTTGTTCCCTTACTTACTTGTATCTGAGACTTGTACAGCTTCCATTTGGATTGTTATGTTAGAAATGTTAATGTTTCATCATTCTGCTAAACCTTTGTCCTTTTTCTTACATTTATATTCATATTTTTTGTCATTATTGAATTGTTTTCAGGCAACTTTTCTTTCTTATTCTCTCAATTGATGCTCTTATTCAATTGTTTTGGTGCTATGAGTATTTTTGTTTTATCCCATTTCCATCAGGACAATCTCTCCTTTTAATATTTTCATTATATAGTTTCCATTCTAAAATCACAATCTATTGCATTTAGTGTTGGTATCAATTTCCAGGAGCATGTGTTGTTATAAAAAACTGTTTTCTAAGCTTAAAAGCAAATTGAGTGGGTAGGGTTTTATTGCTTTGAGTAAACAGCAAAAAGGATTTTTAGGAAAAGTCAAAATAATTGTTTAGGATATTATTCATCCTGGTTTTGTTTCACAAAAACTGTTAAAGTTAATGAATGACAGCTTTTGTTCTTTAAAAATAAAAGTAGAAAATGATTGATGTCATCTAACTTTTTTTAAATTTCTGCCGTATATTTTGAATTTATTTCATTGATAAGTATAATATTTTTACTCAAGAAGATAACTGGTATAATTTGAAATAAAGAACAGATGATAAAGTAGTTATGTGGGCACAATGACTATTCTTAGAATCCAATGAAATGCATGGTATTCATATTAAGTGTTTTTGTGGTTTTCTGGGGAGGTTAATAATTCTATGTAATTATTTTATTTATTTGTTTCTTGTTCCTGTTTTTTGTTGTTCCAGTATTGGTATTGTTATATATAGATTTTTATCAGCCTGTTTTCTGTTTATTATAGTGATATTGATGTTTTCATAACTATCATTATACTAATTTATAACATTTGGGTTGTTATATTATTTTTGGAATATAATATATTATCAATTAGTTACTTAATTATTTTAGTTCTTAATTTTTTACTTTATTAAAGTTAATTGAAATTATTTTCAATGAAAATTGACCCTTTACAGCACAAATAAGTTCTGTTATGTGACCTTGCCAAAATATTTTTGGTAATGGATGTCTTGTAATGGAGCCGAAACCAATTGTGTAGAGTTGCACATAATTTGGGCATCCTGCTGATGAACAGTGGCTGTTTTGATTTTTTTTTCAACGTCATTGTAGTTATGTCTGTTCAGATATCTATTTGCACCCTAACTACTAATTGTTAATGGTGTCTTGCACACTAACTACTACTAATATTAACAGTTTCAGTATGATTTCATAGTTTTTTATTATTTATATTTAGATTAGAGGACTAGAAGTATCAATAAGTGCCACAGTTTCTATTAAGTTTCCTTGCTAGTAAAATACTTTCATTGATACCTTCTACTTCAATTTATGCCTATTTTATCTAACAGTTTTATAATATTTTGAATGTCTAGATGATTTTTTTTTTCTGGCAAATAAAAAACCTCCAACTGTGTAGTTATTTTTTTACTATTCTTTGTACACGGTTGCTTCTGTTGAGTCAAATGGCAACACATTTCTTTGTATTGTTGGCCATCTAAAGATTTTGCCTTCATCCTGGTAAAAGTTGCATGAAACACAGAACAAGATCGTCAGGATTACTATGGAGATATTCTCATGATTGCTGTAATTCTTTTTATTACTCAGAATTGTCTATAAGCATTGGCGACCAGTGTTATCGCCAGGTACTTTAACATTTTCAGCTGCAAAATATTGGCGTAAATAAGCTGGAAAAAGGCAGTCCTTACTAAAATGCTTAAAGAAAAAATAAAAGTGCTGTCTACCATAAGAATATCTCCACCAACAATAAATGTTATTGACAACCCTGATTACTATGGAGATATTCTTGTGACTACAGTAAGTCTTAAATATTGAGTTGTGAATTGTTGTCGTTATAGTTTAATGAAATAATTGAGGAATATTATACTGTTTGTCAAAAAAAATCACAGCACCTTTTTAGTGTTTTGACCTCTCATTATTAACTATAAAAAACATAAAAGTATTAAGTAGCTTTATTTTGTTCAAAACCTAAAAATAATTTATTGAAGTTAAATAGGATAATAAAAATTTGTGACTGAAAAATCATTTTTAAAACTTTGCAAGATAATTGATTAAAAAATCTTTTTTACTAGTAAGACAACTTAGAAAACTAAAAATGTTTATACTAGGCATTCGTACTTTCATATTTTTACTTAATTCTTTGTTCTATAAGTTTCCAAAGTCAGCGAGACTCAGATAAAAATACAAACTTCGAATTTATAAATATCTGAACAGACATAACTATAATGCTGCTGAAAAAAAAATAGCAAAACAGTTACTGTTCATCAGCAGAATGCCCAATTTTTATGTGCAATTCTACAACTGGTTTCAGCTCCATTAAATCCCCATAATCAAGTTTTTTTTTTAAATCATAATGAAAGAATTTGATGCTGATATTTTAGACTGGGGTTCTTTGTCACACACTTCGAACTTTCTCTTGTTGAGTTCTTTGTCACTCACTTTCTGAACTGTCATGCAGCAGCATCAGATTGTCTCAATACAGTGTAAAATTTATTTTTTTATAAAAACTGTTTCTGTAGAAATACCAGTTCGGCATTTCATTTATGCAATTTATAACTTAATTGTTTTCTTAAAAATCCTGATTAAAAATCTGGCATAGCATATGCTTTTCTTTGTGGGTATCTGTAGTGGTTTATGAGTTTGTTGTAATTGTTGTGGTGATTGATATCATCCTCATATTAATAATCACTAGACCAGTTGGGATGCCGAAAGTGAAGACTGTTACAATACAGAATCCCACTAGGGACAAGAACTTGCAGTTGCTGTCCATCTCGGGAAACACAGTTCATTTTTATGCTTCATTCTTTCAATCTAAAGTAAGTTTTTAATATTCTAAATAATTATCATCAATCCAAGTTTTGTGTTTGTATGTTATTTGTATGTCAAGACTAAGATGGCAGGACAGGTTTATTTTGCTTATGAGTACTGTAGGTCAGAAAAAGATGCATATTGTAGAATTCTGAGCATAGAAAGTAAAGAAAATCTCTTATATCGTAGTCATTGTCAATTAGAAGTTTACAAAAAATCAAGAAGCATTTTTCTACCATAAAATATATCCTAGTCAGTTCTGTAAAAACTGTGAGAACTGTCAGTACACTTGAGAATTATTTATGCATGGGTGAAAGCTTTTCATGGAAGATGACACATTGCTTTAATTTGCATAATAAAAATTTAAACCGTATTTATTTTGTTTAGTGCTTTTTTCTATGAAAATTTAACTTTATGTTTGAGTTAACTATAAAAAGTATTTCTTACATAAAGTAGGGTTGTAAAAAAGCAAAATGCTTAGAAAAACAAAGAAATAAAACAAAAATAAACTTTTAAAATGTGAAGGTACATGTTTAGATTGTAGCTTTTCAGTTGTTGGTAAGGTTGTAAAACATGAAGCTTATAAAGATAATGCAAAGTTTTATTGATATAGCACTTACAAGTCACATAAAAAATTACAGATTTTAGCAGGAAGAATTACATTTATGGTAATTCATATTTGACATCGCGACAAAGACTAAATTATGCACTATTTGGCAGCTATCTGACAACAACCACATGTGACACAACCAGCTCACTGTAAACTTGTCTATTGCCATAAAGCAAAGCACAACAATCTGTCCAGCCTTTTTACAATACTTGCGGTAGTTGGAAGGAAAAATATTCCCTTTTTGAAGTCACACAATAGCTCTAAAACACGTCCCGTATACTTTGACAATCAAAGCAATAAGTTCATGAGAAGACATCCGTTTAGAAACGTTTTCATTAAATTCACTATATTGATTTGAGCATGGGAAAACCTCTTGCTGATTACAATGCAGGCTTACACATTTTCGACATTGTCGATAGATAGATAGATTGGAAATCCAAACCTATACTCGAAGAAGATATGTGGAAGTTAAACATCACAGAAGATAGGACAGAGGATAGAAAATGTTGGAGACAAATCATCTCATCCAACCCCAAGAGTGGGAAATGATGACTCCATTAGTCAGATTGCAGACTGTTTTAACATTAAACATTGTGGAAACTTTTGAAAAGGAAGATTTTTAGCTAACCTACTGACATCAAATATGTTCTGCTATTTTTTGCAGGTAGTTCATCCATTAAGCAATACAACATTTGATATAGTATTTTTAGCAAGAGTAGTCGGCAATGCCGAGAACACATTATTTATTCACACCTCAAAAGGTGTTTATCCTTACCAGGTGAGTTGACAGTTCCAATGATCATTCCATCACAACATACTTATTACTCTGATGTTCGGAACAATACTGTAGATTAGAATTACAATGGTACAAGGTAGAGAAATCTTCCAAAACTAATCATTGTACAGAGTAAAATAATAATGCTGTAAAAAAATCCTAAAAATGTATGAATTTGTCTCAGTCTCATTTTGACAGTCATGTTGCTTCTTGGAATAAAGGAAACAAACAAAATAGTTATTGCTAGAATGGCTGTATTGTGTTGCAATTTTATAAAAACACAAGCAATTGAAGGCTCTTGTGCAAAAATGATGTAAGTGACTTTTGATCAAGTTCTTATCTCTTCCTATATTATCCCTATTATGTCTTTAAAACCCTTGGGAGAATTCAGCTTTTCATACATAAAATAAAATAAAAAAATAAAATACACACTAAATGACAACTCCCCAAAGGGGCTTTTCAGTGTCATATTAAAAACCTCCCTCTTCCCCAATTAAGAATCCCAACTGGTAGGAGGCAAACCAGCTGGCTATTTACAAAGCGTGGTAAATTTGTCTCTGGGATCACCGAGGACAAATTCATTCAGTGGTCAGAGTCGGGGAATCGAACCTGGGTCATCCGCATTCAAAGCCGCAGCTCTAACCACTGTGACACGCTGCCACCTTAAGACAGTCATCACGTCTCAGCGCGTAAGTTGTTCAATTGACTCTAGGTTGAAAAGTTTGACGATATTCTTAAGGAAAGCACAAAGTTAACGTTTCAACTCTACAAAGCAATATAGAACTGTTAGATTCAATACATAAATTCCGCTGCCTATAGGAACTTAGTATTTATGAAAATGGCTTCAAATGCGTTACTAGAACATATGTACTATCTATTTGACGTTTAGTGCCACGGAGCATCTCATTTGTGCCTTATAATGTAATGTAATCAGTTATTACCAACCATGTAGTCATGAATAACACTGAAACACCGCATATTTTTGCTCTCTTGTCAATATCGTAGGCTCACTCAAGAATGGGATGGGAGGGGGGGGGGTCCTTTTTACAATTTAATAAGGGACCTTTATCTTCAAAAGGCTAAAAAGTAAATGTTGCTTAATTTTTATTTTCAAACAAAAAAAAAAGGTTTGTGGTATGTGGGATCAAAGTCCAACACCAAGTCGATTTATTTAACACGCAAACATGTAATAATAATATTTTAATTAGGTGAAAGACCCCAACCCCCTTCCCCTTCAGCCTACGGGGCTGTATGTTTCTTACAGTATTAAGTGTGATTTGATTCCTACACTTTAAGTTTAACATTTATTTTTAAAAAATAATTAATTGCAGAAGCAGTAACGTCTGTACTTCAATTTACAATTTAACACGAGAACTAACCGTTTGCGTCTTGTCTCATTTGGTCCTTCTTTCAGCATCCATCCCTTGTCCATAACGTCAGCAAATCCTTCTTCTTCTTCCCTTTCCTTAGCTTGCTGGATAGCTACAGAAGTTAACGAGTTAAACCAAAGAGTCAAAAAGCCCAGTTGTTCAATAGTCGATTAGCAATAAGCGAGTGTTAGACTTTCAGTAATCTATGTTAATGTTTCCAAAAAAGAAGAGCAGTTTACCTTTTCTTAAAAATAATTGGTTCTTGAATCTTTGCTTAAGTAAAAGTGAACATTCGTTCATTAGCCGATTAGCACTAGGCGAGTGTTAAATTTTCAGTAATCCATATTCATATTTTCAGCTTTAAAGGAGAGGGATGTGTTGTAATTTTGCGAATCACAAGTTTTGTTTCTTTGGATATCTAAATAGAATTCCAAAACTACTTGAATGTTTGCTCAACCCAGTATACAAATCACCGATCATTTAAACAACTCATCCCAACACATGTTCATTAATCTTGTCTTTTTATAAAGCTTTTGTCACCATAAAGCTGTTGTATGTTTATGTTCTTTTATTAGTTTGCCGATGCTTGTCAGAAACACGTGCATGATTTAAACGATTTTAATAAGCAACATTAGTTCACAGTAAAACAAAAATCTCCGCGCTCAATTGGTCAAAATCAATCACGTTATTTCGATTAATCTGACGTTAAACGCCACAACCGACGGTCATGAATTTTTGTTTCTTCTGTGAACCATAGCCGAATCTTCAATAACTTCAATCCCATGAAAATATGAATCAATATCATTTTTATTGTACTTTTACTCCAACGAAAGTTGCCATTAATCAGAGTATAAAGTCAAGTTATTTAATTTGGTTAGCCTTCTGGATAACGTACCGAAATTTCGCAACTTTTTAACAAGTTCGAATTATAGGTTTCCTGTGAAGTTCTTTGCGGCATTTTTAATTTAAGAAATAAAACATTTTTTGTGTTCCTTCATAGCGCTGTGAAAACCGAGGGGCACGTTTGGGAGAATTCGAGAGCTGATCAGTGAAGCACGAAACGCAGTCGAGTGCTTCACTGATCTGCTCGAGAATTCCCCAAACGTGTGCCGAGGTTTTCATAGCGCTATGGAGGCACAGAAAAAATGTTT
>JAOTRI020124781.1:0-11850 GCA_028564885.2 Zoanthus sanctaehelenae
CTCTCGTGCTCTCCCAACTTCCCGCGTGCATCTATAACTCGATAGACGCACGCTATGCATGAATTATTTCTTAAATATTGTATAATCATCGATATTCTTTTATTACCTTGTCTGCTAGATCGATGTTGTCTTTGTTTCTCGTGGTATATTCTACATTTGAGCGAGAATTTTTTAACTCTCTTGGATTTGCCGGATTGTCAATCATTTTCTAATACCATTGCTTACTTGCTAAAACACGTTTATAATCAGTCCTTTCTGGAACGAGCGGCGATCACGAGGGGTCTTTAATCCGCACAATCTTAGACTTTTCCCTCGACATTTTTGAAGTCCTTGATTTCCGTCCCTCAATGAAATTCCTTTTGTCGTAATATTCAGCTTTCAAGGGTAGTTTTTATACTTTATAGGCAGAAACTAAGTTTTCTTAGCTAAAGATATATTTCAAAAACATTGTCAACGCAAAAAAAATGAAAATACTTATACTTGTTAAACTTACTAATCTTGATGAAGTTTTCGTCAGTTCCATCATGTAGGCAGGCTTTGTTACGCTATTGCTGCTTTGCTATAAACTGAACCCACTTCACATACGTGACTCCTTTTCAGACTGAACCTAAAAAGTCGAATCCAGAATTCTGCGCAAGCGGCGAAGCTGGCCATGGCACAACGCAAGCATGCATGCGCCAGAATCCAGACGAAAGCGATCCAAAAAAGGGCGAGTCCATTGCAAAAACTCACAACTCGCCTCCAAATGGAATCTTGAAAGACGATAAGAATGTTTTAGAAAATGCTCTGGAACCGATGCTCCATACTCAGGAGGAAATGGAGTCGAAAAAGGGCGACTTTGTTGTGATTACGCAAAACCAAACAAATGATGCTTTGAAACAAAGCACAGATGTTTCAGTACAAAATGCGGAAAATATAGATAGAAATTTGATGCCGCTTAGGAGACGAATTGGTAGATATATTAGCAAACTAACAAAACATTCTAAACCTGCCTTATCAATCGCGGAAACTAAAACGCTAAAAGACGAAGTTAAAAATCCTTTTAACAACACGAAAAACTGTAGCGAAACATTTTTTATCCGCCAAAACAAAGCTAAAGAGATCACATCAGGGGAAGCACGAAAAATATCTAAGAAACAGATTTCTGACTCGCTAAAAAGCAGTAACGGAAGTAGCGATAACAGATTAGAGGAGTCTGCATCAGACAGTAATATTTCTTCGGCTTTACGAAGAAGCAGTAGTTTGAAAAAATCGCGATATTCAAATCGCCGGAAAAAAGCCGCCTCAGTAACATTTTCCCCGACCGTAACAGTGACATCACGTGACCTGCGACGGACCAAAAGTTGGACGAACCCCAGTCGCCCATTCAGATCACGTGGCTCAACAACTAGCGAAACGTCTGACACAGACAGTACATCACATAGCCACTCATCGGTGGGTAAATAAACATCCGGTTTAATCACACGTAACTAATTAGATCCATACAATGTAGTATGTTGCAGCATACGAAACGTTAAGTTTTCTAATATAATGTTTTATAACAAAAATTGTTTTTTGATTATGTTTGTAACCCCGTTTGCTTTCTTTTTCTTTTAAAACTAAAATGGCCTAAGAACAAAAATATTTATGAAGTTTGAGATAAAATTTAAAATGAATAAAAAAACATAAAATCATTCAGGTTAGAATAAAATCTTTTATAATTATGATAATTAATTGTTATGAAGATGCTAAAAAAGCTGCATCAGTGCTAAAAAAGAATCTATTTTCAAAGCTGTGAATAACTATTTAAAAAAATTTAAGTTTTAAATCTGTATTATTATAAAAGTTGTTTATACTATGAGCTATTAACTGACACCTTAAACATTATTCTAAAAGTAAATTTTTAAATGGTTATGATATAAAATTACATAATTAAACAAATGATACACTAAAATATTTTCGCAAACTTTACAAAACTATAACGTTTAACTAGAATAACAATAAAAGCAATAACAAATTTTGTTATATAGCTAGTGCATTTTCTATATGAATGAAGATTTTCGTTAGGAGATTAATGTCACCTGGATCAGTTCAAATAAAATGTTCCAGGGCTGAACAACATGTTTCTCGAAAATTGTTGGCCAACCGGTGGGTAGTGCTCTGGCGCTGTCCCATTTGAGGGCTTGAGAAAATTTGGCAAAAGAAATTGGTCATGCGCATACTAAAAATTTAAAATTTTAACTATTTTTCTTTAGAAACAAAATGTAGCCTCCCCCCAAAAAAACGTTTAGCTTAAATTACAAAAGATGTCCAAAGTTGGTTAGTCCTTGTAGAAAAAGACTCTAAACTCATACGTTTAGGTCTTCACTCTCACTCGTTTTGTGGTGTGTTTCGTTTGTTCTATACATCAAAACTCGTAATGATTGGTGATTATGCATCTTCAGCTTGGAAATAACAGGAACTGTAGCTCAGTGGGTAGACCGGTAATCAGAAAGGCATGGGTTCGATTCCCGTTAGGGACTTAGAAGTTTTTTTTTTCTTTTGAGAAAAATAAGCTTGTGACAATACGGACATTTCTTTTTACTTAATGATTGCTCCCTCGGGATTCTAAATACCTTCCAAAATGAAGTCTCGGGAAGATTCTCGGAAAACAAAACAGATGTTTTCCTTGTTAGTATAGTTGCTATTTAACACTTATTGACTGAGACCGAGTGATATACTGTGGTTTGTGGCCCAGAGACCGCCAATATTTCCCGAGATTGAGGTTAATATGCGTTTTGTTATATATAACTATCAAAAAAAAAGAAAAAGTAGGGTTTTGTGAGCCATTGAAATCACAATGAATTACTAATAACTTCCAATTTTTTTATTTACCAGTCCATAACATTGTTGCCCACTGCGTACTCTGTTTCCGGGAAACAGTGAAATTTATTCACCTGCGCGTGATATCTTCTTGTCCAATAATGGATCTAGAGAAAAATGGACTTGTGTATAACAATAATGTATAGTTTAAGACTGGGGTTTTGCGCAGAATGGTAGTTGTTTTCCAATCTTGATCAAGGTTTTCTCTATATTTGAGAGATATAAAGTAAAGGCGATTGAAACTAGATTGGTTGTTTTTAAATGTTCTTATGCCATTTAGGGTAAACTTCATGATATAGGGTCTCCTAAAAAGGGGTATATACTTACTTGTTTGACAATCTGGAGGGCGATTATATGGCATACTGCCACGAAGTACGTACCTTTTATTTAGTTGAAGAAACGGAAGTAATTTTCCATCTTCCAAACACTCTAAACCCTCACAGGCATTCGATCTGGGAGCTGATGACGAGGAGGAAATGGATGAAGCTTACAATACGATGCCGACTAGCGAACGAGACGCGCTTCAACAGCAGCTAAGAATACTTCAGTATGTACACACGCCGTTTATTTTCATAAGCCGCTTACCTTTCATTACTTTTCAAGGTTATATAAACTTGTGGAATGCGAATAAAACATATATTTGTACATAACGTGGTCAGAAATAACCTCCCTGTTAGGCGTAGATGAGGAATTTTTGGTTTTCCCGTTCATACTCTCAAAAATTTAAACATAATGGTTATTCATATTTGTTGAGCTCTTGCGTGCGTATTACGTTAGCTTATGTAACGTGTATATAAATGGTCAAGGGTTTATTTGTCACTTTCGCTTCTTTTTCATTGACATTGAACAAAAAAGAAGTAAAAGCGACTAGTTAACCCTTGATATGGTATATTCGCGAGTTCTTCATTGGTATTTCCGTTAGAATATACTCGCAATGCTCGATTAGACCGTGAAGCCGTAGTTCGACGTAACTGCCAATGAGTGACTTTACTGTTTTGCTGTGTGCGTGATTTTTTTTTCGTTTTCGTTCATGATTGACGGATCAATTATTTTGTCATTGATTTTCAGAGAAAGTAACAGTGATCTTCGCCTGGCTTTGAAGGTACTAACGTTACTTGAATTTTATAGTTTGTTTGTAAAATGTATTGTTTACTGACAAGAACAGATTTAAAATATTGATAACTCAGAAGTTTAAAAAGATTGTATAGCATTAGTTCACCGACACGTGAAGCCGAGATACCCCAGGGATGCGAGGTATCTTAGTCTAGAAGGTAGGGATTGCCCCTTGGGGTAAAGTTGTTTTGGTTCATGTGAACGGTTCACAACGAGATATCTCAGGGAGTTACGGACAACTTTGTGTATCATGCGCATGCGTTTCTATCAGAACGAAACAATTCAGCGGCTACTTAGGACCATAAAACGAGACATCTCGGGACCAAGTTTTCTCATGTGAATCAAGGACAGTTTCATCCCTACACCATGCACCGAGATATCTCTATCCCTCGCGATATCTCGCGTCATGTTACCAGTCCTTTAGTCCTTTCGTCACTTAGCAATGAACCTCAAAGGAAAAAATATCATCTATAAAAATATTAAGGCTGTAATAAGTTGCCAGGTTGTAGTCATGCATGCTGAGAGAATATTAAGAATTTATGAAGCTAATATCTGTTAAAAAGTTACAAGAATACTCTTAGATAAGAATAAGACAAAAAAATCCACTCACTACGTTATCGGAGCCAAAGTCGTTACCAGTCTCTCGAGAAACTGGCTTTTCAGCTACTTTACGCAGCAAAGCTGCCGTTTTTGATACATTATATTTCGTGTCATTTAAGACACGTTTAATTTTCTATCTTATAATTGATCTTAAAATGTAATTCTGTCATGTTAATTTACGTACCAAACTTTTTCACTCGTTGAAATAATTCTTTAACAGGCGCTGAGCAAGAGAGGACGCTCTCCAAAATCAAAGGTACTATTATTGCAAAAATCGATTATTCATTGCTATGTGAGGTTAATATCAAAAAGTTGTGATCCCCTGTGGTAATTCCTGGTTGCAAATAGAGATAGTCAATAATAGAATTAATCACAAAAATATTGGTCGTCAATGAATTTATATACGCTGAAGAGCAATATAAACATCGAAAGATCATGTTGAATCAATAAGTTTTTATCTGGACCAATGTAAATGGGGTAAACTGAGTATTTGGGGAATGGCACGAGCACTCTCTCCCCTCCTGTTTTCCATCCGCCCTCCATGTGTAATATTAGTATAATATGAAGTACCTGGCGTTATCATTCAATCGTTACACTACCTATAACGTTTTCTACTATGAGTTGTGTATTTATATTTACTCCGCCTCGAACATTCGAACAACGTTTTTTTAAGTACAAATGTCGATGTTTGATTCTAGGAAACCTTTTGTTATTATTTCAGAGCCGAAGACCAGAAGATAATTATCGACAGCAACCAAGCATACACAGCGACTATGGCTCTATCTCAAGCCGCAGTATTACACCCAGCAAGTAAGAACTAGAAAATTTAGTAATGAAAATGTAAATTCTACACCGTAAAAAAGAAATACGTAAAGGGGAATTTACTCCAACGAAGGAGTAACGTCCGAAACGTCAGTGTTTCTTTAGAAACATCGACGCAGCTCAAACTAGTTTACCGCTAGTTATTTTTCTATTGAAGAACTAGAAAATGTTATACATATACATGTGCAGGATATAAAATACATATCTGAACAGGCATAGCCAGAATGCTACTGGGAAAATATAGCAAAACAGTTATACTGTTCATGCTCGTCCAATTATGGCATCTAAATATAAAAATATAGAGAAACGCGCACTCTGATTGGTTAGAACACCAAGTTTAGTGCCGGAACATAGAAAAATTTATTTCATAACGTAAATATAGAAACCTAGACCATAATAAAAATATCCATTGTGAGCATTTGAAATACTTGTTGTGTTTTATCCGTACCTTTGAGGCACATAAGGCCGTGTCCAATAATGATATTTTAAAACGTTCTTTTAGAGCATTGCATTACTCAAAAATATTCAAAACACTATTACAGCAAGTTAGCTTTATCATCAAACAATTCTTTACTTTTCCTAATATTTTCCCCCTTGGTCAATGTTGAGTCATAGTGACCATGGTTACCATAGGGAGGGATTTTTAAATCCAAAAAGCATGTTTTTCATTTCTAGTTTTAACAGAAGACATCGTCACTATAAGGTTAATAGAAGTTGCAATTGAAATGAGAAAAGGAAATGTTAAATGAGCTGCGTGAAATATAGCTTGACAGAATCTATTAGTAATTAGACAAAATATTGTTTTGAAAGTTAAACTGTTTTTAAAACAGATATTCTTGTTTGTATTCTGATCTTGTGAAAAACTTATAACAACCTGGTGAAAAATCTTGCGACCGGGCGAAAAATTTCTGAAAGGCCTGGTGAAATTTTGAAGGCACCGTGTCTGTTACATAGGGCTGTGTTTAGGCTTCTTTAGTTGCTACTTAATGCGTGTTCACACTAGATACGTAAACGCGAGCGCAGACGCAGACGCAAGAGCAATAAAAACAAGTGTGAATGTAACTTGACGCAGACGCAGACGCAACACCTTGCGCTTGCGTTTGCTCTTGCTTCACCAATTTCCAAGTGTGAATGGGGATGACGCAAACGCAGACACAGACGACTGCGTAGCTTGCATCACTTGCGTCGCTAGTGTGAATGTCCTTGCGCTTGCATCTGCGCCTGCGCTTCCATTTACGTCTCTAGTGTGAACACGCAATTAAGAATTGTTTAGAACGTTTCGTTACGTTCTTCTGAGTTCTAAATAATTCTATAGCACGTCAAATTAGACCCCAACATGTAGAAGTTAAAGTTCAATATAAACATTGCAAAATTTTATAGACTGAGTTGATCTACCATTTACAAGTCGAATAATAATTACAAAAAATTAGCAGGAAGAATAAGTTTGGGGCAATTCAAATTTGACGAATGTTGAGGCCACATATGCATTATGCAACATTTGGCAGTTCTCCGACAACAAACACGTGTGACACAAATACCTCACCGTACACTTGTTTATTGCCGTAAAGCAAAACACAACAATCTTTTCTTCCTTTGTACAATACGTGCAGTAATTGCAAGGAAAATAATCATATTTTGAAGTCTTAAAATAGCTCTAGAAACAAGTCCCATATTGAATTGACACGGATATGAAGCGAGTTGACTGGAACAATCGCCATGTCCATTAATTTGTGTGTACTTTGACCGTCTGAGCAAGAAGTTCATTGGACGGCATCTTTTAGAAAACTTGAAAAACCCGAAAAACTGGACTTCTGGGTAATAGATGGACAGATTGACGAAAGGGCTAACCTAGACTCGGCCTACCACAGGTAGCCCGAGTAAAAAGGTGTTTTCTCGTTCTAATTTTAGCGACGACTCCGTCCACGTGCTCCGCTCAGTACATTCCAACTTGCAGTTACTGTATTTAAGAAATGAAACATTTTTTCTGTGCCTTCGTAGCGCTATGAAAACCAAGGCGCACGTTTGGGAGAATTCGAGAACTGATCAGGGAAGCACGAGATGCAGAATTACAACCGCATTGTTATTTGTGTTTATTTCATGATCATTTCACAAAATCTTCTTACGAGGACTAGCTATGTACGTCATTTTTATACTTTATTGGCCTATGAAAACACACCTCTCGGCCAATAGAAACAACTGTACTATCTTAAATATTTTATAAACTAATGTGTAGCACCGTGGGAGTTATACTGTGTTGCTAAGTTAATTTATGATTTAAGTGATATTTGGAGCCTCAGCCTGAGATTGGACGAAATACATTTAATTTGCCTTGAAGTTCATATTAATTTTGCATTTTTCAGATTGTTATCTGTAAAGAAGACTTTGAAGGCGAAAGAGCAGATCGTGAAAGGCTACATCGGGAAAAACATGACGCACAAGATCGGCTGAATATCATGGAAGAGCGGCTCCACTTTCTCCACCTTAAGGTAGAATCTTTGTTTAGATTTTTCCCTTCATTAAAGCATGCGCGCTAGTTTCTATTAAGGTTACAAAAACTAAAGCCCTTTATATTGAAATTTTTTTAGACAATAAACCTCTTCTAGAAATATGAGTAATCTGTTTAAGACTGTTCACTTTTTCAAAAATATCCGAATTTGTGTGGACCAAACGTTTGTTATTGATGTGTTTACAGAACGATTACACAAAAAATCGCAAAAGAATGATTTTCAACCGCTCACTTTATTCTTGCTTCTTTCTAAATATTAGTTTAAATTGAGACGAAACTCATGTTGAGTTAGTTGTAAAAAATGTAAGAAAAAAGAGGATACAATGCGACGGGACAATTTCTGGCATTCCACAGTTAAAAATTATCTTCCACTCATTAATTTATACCATATTGTTTAACAGAACGTTGCTTATCAAAGAGAACTGGATGAAGTACATAACCATTTAGCATTGTATCATCTCGAGGTATGTATGATGCACCGTCTTGTTCTACAGCTGAGTGCTTATATAACTAGCAGTAGAGTACTATTTGTAATAATAATAATGATAATAATAATAATAATTATTTGTTTCTTTGATAAACCACATATACATTTTATCCTATTTCACAAAATAAACTCAATATGATACAAAATCTAGATCATAAAATAAAACATCGTCGTATATAAGGCTTAAGTATCTCCCCCTTCTCATCGCAAACATTTAGGCTTTAACGATCAAAAGATTTCAAAATGTAAAGATACCAAAAATCAGAAGTGTCAGGGCATTGTAGTATATCCCAACATCATCATCATCATCATATTATTGTTATTTAGGTGTCAAGTTCAAGTCTTATCTAAGCAGCCAAAGGCGACTTATTGGGGACACACACCGCAATATAAACTCAAGTCTCCTTGGGCCTATGCTTTAATGTACTTCTCCAAGAAGACGCGAAATTCTAACCATTTGCAAATGTAAAAGCAATGGCAATTATTTTACGATCCTAAGCGCTGTTTCGGCTAGGAATCGAGTCCAAGCCTCCCATGTGATAGACTGGCACCTTACCAACCAGGCTAACCTGGCTGCAAATTCAAACTAAACACTAACCGCAAACCCTACCTAAACGTAAATTTTAACCTATTCAAATCTAGGATTAGGGTTTTGTGTTAGGGATAAGTTTATTGTCAAATGTTTGAGTCTACGGTCTGCATCAGTCTATGGTCTGCAAATGTCATACACGGACAATTTATTGGCAAGTTCCTGGACCTATACGGAACGCAGCGTAAACTGCTAAACGGTCAGATCGGTTTAGTTTAAACTCAAAAAAAGTTAGCTGGTCCTAACCAGACATTATTTTAGAACATAAACGCTTAAACCCAAACTTCCAATTGAACTGGATTTTGGATATTTAACAGATACTGCACCAAAATTCTGCAATTTTGAACAATACAAAACTTAAGGCGTCCATAAAGGATCCTTCCTGAGGGTTTGACCTTTGTTTTATTTATCCTATAGGCTCGCCCAAGTGCTCGTAATCTTGGCTATCGGCGCAGGGAACTGGGTTATGGAAGCAGCCCGTCCCTTTACCGAGAGTATTCAGCATCGCACAACAGAGTTGTTTTACCTCAAGATGTGGAAGTTGACAGAGACGTTATAGATGCTAACCTAGATGTTGTATTTCCAAGGGATTGCGGATACAGTCGTGAAACAATGTACAAAGATGATAGAACTAGGGCACCAGTCATGAAAAAGAAAACAGAACTTGCAAGCATTTAATACTTTTAACATAGTTGTTTGAGGCACAGTTTGTAAGATAACTGCAAAGAAGCTACACAAAAACCATATAGAACCTGGAGAGAAGCGCTTGCTCTTTGTCCCACTTTGATTTAGCCAAGAAAAGAATAAAAGTCTGACTCTGGCAACCGTTGGGGTCAAGATTTCGCCTCGAGAAAGTTTATGATTTCTCTGCATTTCACCAAATTGCTTTTACCTAAGGCAACTAAATTATATTTACGATCCTATTTTATACTTTATTACAACGTTAATTTACTTTGAAAAATAATGCATTTTATTTAAAACCTTGTTTAAAAACATGCCCCTTTTTCATGACGACATAATTTTTGCATACGCTTTACTTATGTTTTATCGCAGTAATTTTAACTTCTAAGAAACTCAATATATTCTTGGCAATTGCCTCACTAAATCTTTTGTTTTCGATTTAAACTTAATAAGCGTTAAGTTTTTCTTAAAATTATTGAAGTAGAGTTCCGAGCATGACGTCACTCTGACCATTCCTTCGAAGCTTTGAATACGGAAAACGATATGATAGAGTATGCTGATCTAATAAATGTAATTATTAAATTTTCAACCTTGAATATTGCGTTTCTAGCGTTCTGATTGGTTCACTCAATCTCGGTTACCAGCTCATATACCGAATGACCATATATGGAAACTAACTGTGTAAAGTGTTGCCAAGCTGAAAAATGTCAGAATGAAATTTTGTTGTCATTTTCAAGCATCGAAAAGTTCGCAAAGCTCATGATATTTAATAAAACAATTATTCCATTAGCGCTTGTTGAATACGAGATGATTATAGCCAACTCGGTGCAATGCGCCTCGTTGGCTATTTACCATCTCATATCCGACGCGCGCTCTTGGAATAAATGTTAATTAGCATCGTTTTTCTTGACGAAAAACACATACACTTTATTCATAAATGGCGGCCGTTTTAAATATCCTTTTGTCTTCATTCAAATTGGTTAGCACTCGTTCACATACCTCAAAAGGACATAATTAATATTCATACCACTTGATCGTTCAGATAACCATTTTATGAAACAGGAGAAGTTCAGATTTATGGCTACAAACTCACATGTTAATGTTTTCATGATGCCAATCCTGTTCTGAGGCTATTTGACACCAATAAATCAGTAACGGCGAACGATTAAAACTGCAAATACTACAAAAGAATCAAGTTTGCAATTATAAAATCTACTACACGTCTGATTTATATCTCAGACGGTCTCACAACAGGTTTGGACATCTTGAAAACATTGAAAATTGAGTTTGCATGCATTAAATCTAAACTTCTCCGGTTTCATAAAATGATTATCTGAATTATCAAGTCGTATGAATATTAATTAGATCCTTTTGAGGTACGTGAACGAGTGCTTACCATTCAAATTAGCCCTACTAGCCTCGTTCTTGGGTTAAACTTTCAAAAGAATATGTTACTCAAAGCAAGACTAGTAGCGCTAATACAAAAGAATATCAAAATCGCCGCCATTTATAATTACGGTCTATAAAATGAGGATTTATTAGTTAGCAGAGAAAGAACATAGGCAACAATCTGACAGCAATAATACGATTATATAATTTACTCTCCTTAAATTCGATTTTATACTTTACAACTGAATTACTACTAAAGTTATAAAACTTATTTTGGTTTTACTTCACGTTCACCGCGGTTTTTGTAACGTGAAAACGGATTTAACCGGCTTCAAAGGAAAACGAGTTTTAAGTTAACATAATTTTCATTTGTGCCACTGAACATTAACAGGCAAAGAGTGAATGCACTTTTCTGAACTCCCCGGGTTGCAGTGTTAGAGAAAACTTGGCAGGCTTCACGTGACCTGTAGCAGGGATAACGATGCGACCTAACTGGGGAGCCTGTGTCTTTTCCTTCAGAACCTGTTAAAAAATGGAAGTCAATAAAATACACAAAACAACAGAGAAACAAAAATATACACAAAAAGTCAACAAAGAAACACGAATCTTCAAAACAAATAAAAAGAAAAGTTGATAAAGGCCCCAAGATTGATTTCCAAGACTGAAAACATGCTAGGGTCTCAGGATTTCTCAGGCCCATTACAGTTCAAACAAGATTGGGCTAAGCTTTATAGTTATCATCCAGACATCTACACTACCTTTAGTTCCACGATAGAGGGTTGAGAGACTGGGTTAAGCTTTATAGTTATCATCCAGATATCT